>JANVCQ010000005.1:8888322-8904181 GCA_025531925.1 Erythroxylum plowmanianum
ATACAATTTAATTATAAAAATTAAATTATTAATAATTTTTATTGATAATTAATTTTAATATATTAAATATATAATGTTGAATTAAATTATTCATAATTTTTATTAAAAATTAAAAAATATATATTTAAATGATAGTAAATCAAATTATGAAAAAAGATAAACAGAAAACAAAACCACTTTATATGGTTTTCGTAATTTTTGAAAACTGAAAGAGATCAAAACCAAAAATAGAAACTAAAAATTCAAACAAACATGTTTTTTTACTAAATTTGAAAACAAAAACAGAAAATCAAAAATAAAAATGGAAACAAATACCCCCTTATCTTCTAATAGATAAGATAAGCTTATCCTATATGCAAATCTGATAGTTAGTAGCATTACATTAGGAAATACTCTTGTATAAATTTCCTTGAATCAAAGGAATAAAGTAAGTTTTGACCCCTTTTCTAAAATCCTCTTGTTTCATGGTATCAGAGCTACTAGTTTTGGTAGCCTAAAATCTTTTTCCAGCCACATCATGGCTGGAGTTTGATCAACCCTTGATGAGTCTTCCACCACCTAAACCTCCTCCCAAACACCTAGTTCCGTAGCACCTTCAGCCCAATCCTCTTCTCCTTCTATTGATAATCTTTTGTTGGAAATCATGCAACATAAATTAAATGGAATGAATTTTTGAGAATGGTCTCAGTCAGTCATGCTAGTAATCAAAGGAAGAGGCAAGGCTGGATATCTAACTGGGGTAATTTCTCAACCACAGGAAACAACAGTCACTTATGGTGCTTGGGATGCTAAGAATTCTATTGTTATAGCTTGGCTTATCAATTCAATGGAGCCAAAAATAGGAAGAACCTATCAATTCTGCAAAATTGCAAGAAAAATTTGGGAGGTTGTGCAAGAAATATATTTTGATTTGGAGAACACATCTCAATGTTTTGAAATCAGATCCAAATCAGAAACACTCACCAAGGTAACATGTCTGTTACCGAGTATGATAACTTACTCATTGAATTATGGCAGGAGATGGATTTGTTTTATGCAATAAATTGGGACTGTCATGTTGATGCTGAGAAATATGGAAAATTGTTGGAGAAGGAGAGAGCTTTTGATTTCTTGCAGGGACTTAATGTTGAACTTGATGAAGTACAAGGATGGCTACTTGGTTTAAGTCATTGCCCTCAATCTGAGAACCGTTTGTTGAGGTTCGTAGGGAAGAGAGTCGCAAAACCTCTCCCACTTTTGAACAAATCTCTCAAGGCTCAGCTTTAGTGGTAAACTCTCAGAAGGGGTCTCCTCAACAACTCCAAGAGCAACAAACCAAGAACAACCAGTGGTGTGACCACTGTGATAAGCCCTACCACATCTGTGAGACCTGTTGGCACTTGCATGGGAAACCACTAGATTGGAAGCCTAAAAGCCAAAGGGGTCAGCAAAAGTGTGTGTTTGTTGGGTACTCTCTCACTCAAAAAGGTTATACGACTTCTTTGTCTCATACGATGTCACCTTTTGTGAAAGTCAATCATTCTTCTCCAATACCTTTCTTTAGAGGGAGACATCTCATGAAGAGACTTATTGGGACCCAAGCATATCGCTCCTTGTCTGAAAATTCTGTCCAGACCTTCCCACAAAACTCGCAAACACCCACCATTGAACCCAAAACTATCCAGTCCGATTCAGTGGGAAAACTAGTTCCAGAAAGGCCAATCTTGGAGTATTCTCGAAGGCCTAAAGTTTCTCAATAAGGCTAATCATTGGACCAGGAACTGGCTCCTAAAGAAATTGTGGCAAGTGACTTAGATATGCCAATTGCATTACGAAAGGGGGTAATATCATGTACCAAATATCCTATTTCAAGTTATTTGACTTACTCAAAGTTGTCTTACAAAGTTTAAAGGTTTCACTACTAAGCCTGACAGCTTAAGAATTCCAAGAAATCTGCATGATGCATTCCAAGAGCCTAAGTGAAAGGAAGTTGTACTTGAGGAAATGAAAGCATTACTTGAAAATAAAACATGGGATATTGTAGATCTACTCGAGGGAAAAAAAGGTGGTTGGTAGCAAGTGGGTATTCACTGTGAAGTATAAGGTAGATGTAGAGATTGAAAGGTATAAGGCTAGATTAGTAACACTAACCTATGGAATAGATTATGAGGAGACATTTACTCCAGTTGCAAAGTTGAACACAATTAGAGTTCTTCTATTCTTGGTTGCAAGGTTAGATTGGAAACTCCATTAGCTTGACATTAAAAATTCCTTCTTAAATGATACATTAGATGCGGAAATTTATATGAGGATCCCACCAGGTTTTGAATCTGAAGAAGAAAGGGGGAGAGTCTGAAAATTGAAAAAATCTTTATACAGCCTCAAACAGTCTCCACGAGCATGGTTTAAGAGGTTCATTGATACTCTTTGCCGATTTGGATACAAACAAGGACAAGCTGATCACACCATGTTTGTGAAGTTTGGAAAAAATGGAAAGAAGTCCATCTTGATTGTGTATGTGGATGATATTATAATCACAGGCGATGATAGTAGTGAAATCAATGATCTTAACAAAAAAATTGAGGCTAGAATTTAAAGTAAAAGATCTTGGAGCCTTGAGACACTTTCTTGGAATGGAGATTGCTAGAAGTAAAGATGGTATTTTTATATCTCAACGATGATTTATTGGAGGAAACAGGAAAAATGAGTTGCAAACCCATGGGAACTCCATTGGAAAGAAACTGGAAATTCAAGAAAGATGAAGAAGATCCTCCTATTGACAAAGGAAGATACCAAAGGTTGATAGGGAAACTTATCTATTTGTCATTAACTAAACCAGATATTGCTTACTCTATGAGTATTGTCAGCCATTTTATGCACTCTCCAACTTAAAGACATTTAGAGGTAGTCAACCATATTCTGAGATATCTCAAAGGCAGTCTAGGTAGAGGATTAATGTTTCAGAAAAATGAGAAAAGGAGCATATAAGGTTTTACGGATGCAGATTGGGCTGGTTGTATTGAAGATAGTAGATCAATTTTTGGCTATTGTACTAAGTTGTAGGGAAACCTGGTCATGTGGAGAAGCAAGAAGTAGGGTTGAAGTAGAGTTTAGGGTAATTGCACAAGGAATTTGCAAATTTATTTGGTTAGAGAGGTTAATGCAGGATCTACAAATCACCACTTCCTCTCCCACCAAAATCTTCAGCTATAGCAAATCCTCCATTAGCGTATTGAAGAATCTAGTTCAACATGATCGAACGAAACATGTTAGAATTGATCAAAGCTTCATCAAATGTGAAATAGAAGGAGGCATTGACTTATGCTATGTTCCCACTCAAGCACAGGAAGCAAACATTTTCACAAAGATCATACCTATGCCTAGATTCAAGACAATTCTAAACAAGTTGGGAATGATAAATATCTATTCCTCAACTTGAGGGGGGGTGTTGGATAATTAGTTATCTTTATTTTTAGATAAGTCTGTTAGCTTAGGAGATTATCTTCTAGGAGACAAGTTTATCATTTAATAGATAAGATAAGTTTATCCTATATGCAAATTTGATAGTTAGTAGCATTAAATTAGGAAATACTCTTGTATAAATTTCCTTGAATCAAAGGAATAAATTTCGACCCCTTTTCTAAAATCCTCTTGTTTCAGTTTCTCACTGTGCTTTCGGCACTGGCATCTTGTCTTTAACTTTGTTACCCATTTTTTATTTGTTATACGGAGTTTTTTTTGTGTGTGGTTGGTTTTAGGGTTAAATAGAAGCATATCTTTAAATTTACTTTTTTTTTGAGAAAAAATTGTACTCTGTCTTGCTATGATTCAGGTGCTACTGTGTGTCCTTGCATGCTGATATTTGGGATTTAGTTTATATTTGTGAAGGAGAGGATAATGCATTAGGACAATTCTATTGGAAAATTTTGTTAAATTATACTATCTTTTTTGCTCTTGCAATGGTCTTCTCGCTCCACTGCTTTGGAGGTTGTTTCCTTTCTCCTATGTGGTCTTTTGATTTACTAAGAAATTTTGCTGATGAGTTCACCTAAGATGTTTTCTTGTTTATCTATCATGAAAATCATGTTGCCAACTTGAAATTTTCAGTTCTCTCTTATAGAGGTAAAGATGTTAACTGTTATCTATTGTTTTGCAAATCCTACTAGGCTATATTAACACTGCAATCAATGATGGTCCTGGATGTTTGTTGTTGAGATGCCCTGACCCACCATGTCAAGTTGCTGTTGGTCAAGACATGATCAATGAGTTAGCATCTGTTGAAGATAAGGAGAAGTATGACCGTTACCTTCTTAGATCATATGTTGAAAACAACAAAAAGGTAACAAGCCTGTACTGTTTTTCTTGTCACAATACTTGCAACATTTTAATGTATTAACATGCTGACATAATGGAGATTAAACTAGGAAAAAATTTCTTTTATAATGTAGTTTTTCTTTAAACAGCCATTGCCCTGCATTTCTCTACTGATGGAGTTCAATTTTCCCATTTTCCCTTCATAGTTATGTTTCCTTGCATCTTGAGAAGAAGAGGTTTTAAGATGCTTTTATCATCACTAACTTCATAACGGTTTACATTTTAGTTGCACATTTTCTAATACTCTAACTAGCTTGTATGCTTTAAATATTGGTTGAAATGGATAGTGACGAGGGGTTTTAGGTAAATTCTTTTCTTAAAGAGAGGAATATGGTTTTTATTTCAATTGGAATCTGGAGTTTAGGGGCAATGATTTGTTACCAATATTAAAACCATTGAACGGTGTATGAACAATGAGTTTTTGTTTCACCAAGTGAGCAGTTTGATTATGTTCTCACTCTATATATTTCCATTCCTTTGGAACCTTAGATCTGACTGTGACTTTCTTCTTACCTCTTCTAGACGTGATATTTTACAACTGTTAGCTATTCAAATATCCAAAAGTTACTGACTTTCCTGTACCTTTGCTCTTGTCTAGACTAAGTGGTGTCCTGCCCCAGGGTGTGAGAATGCTGTTCATTTTACTGCTGGTGGTGGAAGCCTTGATGTCTCTTGCCTCTGTTCATACAGCTTTTGCTGGAATGTAAGCACCCCATATATTTTTTAAATATTCCAGTGTTAGATATTAGAAATTGGTTGCTTCATACATGACTTCTGTAAACTACCGAGTAAATGCAGTGTACTGAGGAAGCTCATCGTCCTGTGGACTGTGGAACTGTTGCAAAGTGGATATTGAAGAACAGTGCTGAGTCTGAAAATATGAACTGGTATGTATTGATTATCTTATCGTAATTTGTCTTATAAATTCCTTTAAGCCTCGTGTCTTCATTTTAGTTTGTGACATACGGTTATAATTAGCAGTTGCATTTTATTTCTGGAGATTAACTAGTGGTGATTTGTGGTTTAAATTACTTGATGATCTTCTTTTACTTTTTTTCATTTTTGTTTCTTTTCAGTTTGAATCAATTGGTTCCTTCCTGCTAATGTGTTGTGAGAATCTGTTCTAATGAATATAGATACTGTATTAGATAAATATCAAACATAGGAGATAAATATCAGATATAGGATATGTATTAGGATCCCTAAAAATAAGGGGTCCTCAGATATGGTTAGATTCCTATTTCAGTGGGATTAGGAGATTTGTTTCCTAATTTATGTTGTACTCTTTATGTATATATATCCTATTAAGTGTCAACAAAGAGGGTATCTTCAAACCCTAAATTCTGATATGGTATCAGAGCTTTAGGCTCGAATTTTTCTGGGAAAAATAAAGAGGGGATTGAGCCTTTATTGCTCAATCCTTTTCCTTTGTTCCTACATCGGCCTTCATTGCTGATTAGAGCCTTTATTGCTGTTCTATTCTTCTTTCGACGAAATTCTTGTTCCTTTGTTCCTGAATCAGCCTTCATCACTGATTAGTTTCGGTAAGAACAATGATAAAAACCAGGGAGAGTGTTTCAGTAATTGTGGCTTCATCAGATGAAGTAACCAAGACTCAAATCTTTGGTAGAGTTACAGATCATTCAAATTGCATACAAATTGGATGGAAAAAATTATCTCAAGTGGCCACAACTTGTTCGAACTATTTTGAAAGGCAAGGGAAAGATCAGTCACTTGTTAGGAATTGGATCAAGGCCAGAAGATCCAGGTTTTGAGGCATGGGATGAGGTGGACTCGTTGATCATGGTGTGGCTTTGGAACTCAATGATGCCTGAAATAAGTGATACGGTGATGTTTATGGCTACAGCCAAAGATATTTGGGATGCAATTCAACAGACATACTCAAAAGCTAGGGATGCAGCTCAAGTGTATGACTATGAAGTGAAAGTCAAAACTGTTACCTCTAAAAAAGAGAACAAATCTATGACAAAATATGCCAATCAGTTGAAGTCATTATGGCAGGAACTTGATCATTATCGAGTGATTCATACCAAGTGTCCAGATGATGCTGCTATACTAAAGGAGTTCATTGAACATGATAGAGTTTATGACTTTCTAGTTGGATTGAATTCCGTGTTTGATCAAATAAGGATCCAAATACTCGAAAAGCAGAAAATTCCATGCTTTAATGAGGTAGTGGCTATTATTTGGAGTGAAGAAAGTAGGAGGAATTTAATGCTTAATTCTCAACCTTGTGATGGTTCAGCTATGGTAGCTAGTAGTGAAAAGCAGGCTAGGAAAAGATTTGATGTAGAAACCGAAAAAGGAAGTCAATCTAAGTCCCAAAACCGTGATGACCTGTGGTTTAGCTACTGTAAAAAGCCACGTCATACGAGGGGAAAGTGCTGGAAGTTGCATGGAAAGCCTCCTAGCCGTGAATGGGGATTAGAAAGGATATCAACCTAGGGGTAATGGACAAGTGCAGGTTGCTACAAGTACATCCCAACAGGAAGACAGACAAGACACAAAGGGTTATAACCAAGATGAAGTGGAACAGAATAGAGCATTTGTTAGCAACACAGAGAAATCTGTAGGTTTATGCACCTTTGTGCATTCAGGTATGTGTTCTGGTTCAACTGGATTAAATGTTTCAGATCAGGTTTTTCAGGAATCTTGGATTATGGATTCAGGAGTTACTGACCACATGACTCATTTCTCCAAACACTTTACTACCTATTCCCCTTGCCCAAGCAATAAGAAGATAACCACAGCAGATGGATCCTTAGCAATAGTAGCTAGCATAGGAGATGTCAAAATAAACCCATACATAACATTGAGAAATGTTCTCCATGTCCCTAAGCTAGCCACAAATCTAATATCTGTGCAGAAACTCACACTTGATTTACTTTGTAATGTTACATTTCACTTAAGTCATTGTTTATTTCAGGAGAGGGATTCGGAGAAGATGATTGGAAATGCTAGAGAACGGGATGGCCTCTACTATCTTGAGGAAACTAACGGATCAAACCTATCCATGAGCATATCACCCTCCTCATTCTTGTTTGAATCAGTGTTGACAAATAAAGAAAAAATCTTCTTACATTATCGTAGGTTAGGTCATCCATCTTTTAGGATTATTCAGTCTTGGTTTCCTGCTTTGTTTACAAAGCTAGATTTCTCGACTCTTCATTGTGAGGTGTGAAAACTTGCTAAACACAAGCGTATATCTTTTACTATTAGCATTAAAAAAAACATTTTTCCTTTCCATTTTATTCATACTGATATTTGGGGTCCCTCAACTGATTCAAATGTGTCCGGGGCACGGTGGTTTGTAACTTTTATTGATGATTGCACTATAGTTAACCAAGTCTGAAGTGAGTTCTATACTCCACACTTCATCTCTATGGCAAAAAGTCAGTTTAGTATAAAAATTAAGAAACTTAGATCCAACAATGCCAAAGACTACTTCAACCAAACTCTTACTCTCTTTTGTCAAAAAGAAGGGATAATTCATGTGTCTTCTTATGTCAAAACACCTCAACAAAACAGGGTGGTTGGGAGGAAAAATGGATACCTTTTAGACCAAACACGATTATTGTTATTTCAAAAAAATGTACCAAAATATTTTTTTGGGGAAGCGGTCCTAACAGCCACTCATCTCATTAACAAACTACCCTCTAGAGTGCTAGGATTCAAAAATCCAATGGAGATACTCTCTTCATTCTACCCACATATATCTACTACAAACAATCTTGTACCTTGCATTTTTGGGTGTGTGTCCTTTGTCCATATTCATAGCCAAGATTGTGGGAAATTGGATCCTAGAGCACTGAAGTGTATCTTTGTAGGGTATTCATCAACTCAAAAAGGGTGTAAGTGCTATCATCCTCCTCCTAAGAAATTTCATGTGTCCTGGGATGTCACCTTTAATGAACAAGAAGCCTATTTTGTCCAACCTTATCTTTAGGGGGAGAATCTCAAGGAAGATAAGGAGTTCTTTCTTGGAGTGTCGGAAAATGATCCTTTACTTATATCTAAACCCAATCAAATCAGTCAAATACCTTCAACTCAACCAGAATCTACTGAAACCGAAACCGAAACCAAAGCCATTTTTGAACCTAAATCTGCTTCTGGAGATGTGAGATTTGGAAAGGTGTACTCAAGGCGGAAAGAGGTTAATCCGGAATCTAGGCATGTACAAGAATCTGAACCAGATTCCTCAAATGAGGTAGCAATTTCTGATTTCCCTCCTTTGCAAATTGAAACTGAAACTGAAACTAAAGTGCAAATTAGTGAGGAAGATCAAGGTCAACCTAGTGCCATTAGAAAAGGAACCAGAACATGCACTAAAAGGCCGTTATACTCACTCTCACACTACATGTCCTTCAAAATTTCTCTTCAACATTTAAAGCCTTTCTTGTAAACCTCAATACTACAACCATTCTTGCAGCCTTATCTGAAGCATTGTCTAATAAAAAATGGAAACAAGCCATGGGTATGGAGATGGAGGCACTAAGAAAGAATAAAACCTAGAGTTTGGTGAAATTGCCAGCTGGAAAAAGGCCAGTGGGCTGCAAATAGGTGTATACGGTAAAATATAGGGCTGATGGATCGACTGAAAGATACAAGGCAAGATTGGTAGCCAAATGATACACCCAGATTTATGGGATTGATTATATAGAGACATTTGCTCCTGTGGCTAAGATAATACAGTTAGAGTAATTTTATCTCTAGCAGCAAACCGTAGTTGAGAACTACAACAATTTGATGTAAAGAATGCATTTCTGCAAGGGGAGTTAATAGAGGAGATTTACATGGAGGGACCATCGGGGTATGAAGCAAAAGTGGTCACCAATACTGTATGTAAGCTGAATAAGGCTTTGTATGGATTGAAACAATTCCCTCGGGCCTGGTTTGACAGATTTGCAAGAGTCAAGTTATCTATAGGATATAAGCAAAGTCAAGGAGATCACACCTTGTTCATTAAGCATATAGCCACAGGGAAAGTAACAATATTACTAGTCTATGTGGATGACATCATACTCACAGGAGATGATGAGATAGAGTAGCAGATCTTGAGTAATTGTTTAGCTGAGGGGTTTGAGATTAAGACCTTGGGAAGGTTAAGGTATTTTCTTAGAATTGAAGTGGGACACTCTAGGAGAGGAATTTTTATATCCCAACAAAAGTATATTATTGATTTACTTAAGGAGACAGGGAAGGCTGCATGTAAACCCTCAAATACACCTATGGAGTCGAACCTTAAGCTGGGAAAAGCAGAGGAAGATGTTCCAGTCAATAGGGAAATGTATCAACGACTTGTAGGATGACTAATTTATATCGATGACTTGTAGGACGACTAATTTACTCGGCTCATACCAGACCTGATGTAGCCTATGTGTTAAGCATGGTAAACCAGTTTATGAATAGTCCTAAAGAAGTTCACTTACAGGCAGCACATAGAATTTTGCAATACGTTAAGGGAACTCCAGGAAGAGGGATTTTGTTCAAAAGACATGGAGATATGACACTTGAAGTATATACCGATGCTGACTATGCAGGATCAGTAGTGGATAGAAGATCTACGTCAGGTTATTGTACCTTTCTTAGAGGGAATCTGATCACATGGAGAAATAAAAAAACAGGGGGTAGTAGCACGATCTAGTGTAGAAGCAGAATTTCGTGCTATGGCACAAGACATATGTGAATTGCTTTGGGTGAAAATCATTATAGAAGACTTAAAGATTAAGTGAGATGCTCCTATGAGGCTTTACTGCACTAATAAATCAGCAATAAGCATAGCCCACAACTCAATTTAGCAAGATAGGACTAAGCACATTGAGGTGGATAGACATTTCATCAAGGAGAGGATTAGACAGTGGTTTGATATGCACTCCGTATCTGCCAACACAAGGACAACTTGCTGACATTCTCACTAAAGGATTGAGTAGCTCAATATTTGAGAACATTGTATCCAAGCTGGGAATAGAAAATTCCTATTCACCCGCTTGAGGGGGAGTGTGAGAATCTGTTCTAATAAATATAGATACTGTATTAGATAAATATCAAACATAGGAGATAAATATTAGATATAGGATATGTATTAGGATCCCTAAAATTAAGGGTTCCTTAGATATAGTTAGATTCCTAGTTCAGTGGGATATGTTGTTTCTTGTGATTGTTAACAAACGCGAGTTAATAGTAACTGATGAAATAATTATCCCCAAATATATGGTAGCTGTCTCAGTTTTTGATGTTTCAGTCACAAACTGGTAGTTCTTGTGCGATTGAATTGTATCAAGTAAAGGAATCAATACCATTACTATTACTTCTATACATTGCAAACTATGGTTCGGTGAACTTAATTGTGATGATGCACAGGATTTTAGCCAATTCAAAGCCCTGTCCGAAGTGCAAACGGCCAATTGAAAAGAACCATGGATGTATGCACATGACATGCACACCACCTTGTAAATTTGAGTTTTGCTGGTGAGTTGGAAATTTTTTCTGACCATTCTTTGTTCTCTTTTGATGTTCCATTGCTTGACATATCTGCGATAATACAGGCTGTGTCTTGGTGGATGGTCAGATCATGGTGAGAGGACTGGTGGTTTCTATGCTTGCAATCGTTACGAGGCAGCTAAGCAAGAGGGAGCTGTAAGACCACTTGATGTTAATTATTTGGGACATTTTTCAGAGAGTTGAATATATGAAAGACTGATTCTTGGTTTTAATTTACTAAATTGATGTCATTGCTATAGTATGATGAAGCTGAGAGGAGGCGAGAAATGGCAAAAAATTCTTTGGAGAGATATACTCATTATTATGAACGGTGGGCGACGAATCAGTCGGTAAGCAAAACAAGGCTGTGCTGGTCACTTCTGGATTCTTTACTGTTCTGTGTCATCGTTTTTCATTTATTTATTATTCCAATGCATTAGGCTTACTCTCTCAGTTCACTAGTTTTATTATGAATTTTCAGATATTAGCTTCACTCATTTCTCATGACTGTACCTTTATAATCACTGGCTTGCATCTAGGAGTTTCTGCGCACTGTTCTTTAGGAAAAGGTGTCTGAAATTGGTTACTTGAATAAGATATTAGGAAGGAATGACTTCTATGAAGAATGCCTAATAGACATGGTGATAGAGAACTAACCAAATGCTTGTTTAAATATGATAGCATGTATACAGTGAAGAAACTGGGTTGAATGACATGTTATTGGGTAGGAGACTACTATCTGTCTATTTTGCGTGGATGTGTGGGTCGGAGACTACTATTTGTGTGGATCCCTTCTTTGATTGGTGTGCTCTCTTTTTGTGTGGCGGCCATTATGTGGAACATGATATTCCTAATAGAATTTTAGTTATTTGTACTAACATAATAGCTGTCATGATTATGTAGTCCAGGCAGAAAGCTCTTTCAGATTTACATCAAATGCAAACTGTAAATGTAAGTTGTTCTGTCCATTTTACTAAGTTTGCATCGTTGCATTTGTTGAATGAGAAAGTCTTCCCAATGTCCATGAATTATCAGCCATGTTAATTGAGTAATGAAGCCGTACTAGTTTATATCCAGACGCATGTAGAGTACACACAATTATAGTAGTTATAACATACTTATGGTGAGCCTTAACGTACATTGCTAATTTGCATTTATTTGTTGTTAATGGTCTCATTCTTACTGGTCCCAGCGGTAATTCCTCCAATACTTCCTAATAATTGAAAATATTGGCTGTATTATTTCTAGTCATACCATGGTGAAATTGTCAAAAAGTGTGGGTCATCCCATCTACATATTATGAAATTGTAGGCTATTAAGCTACAATACAAGCAATGCTGTATGATCTTTTCAACTAATGAATTTCTTGATTTCTGACAGCTTGAAAAGCTTAGTAACATACATTGCACACCGGAAACTCAACTTAAGTTCATAACAGATGCTTGGCTTCAGGTGAAAAGAACTCCTCTTTCTGTTTTTCTGGGTCATAGCTTTACGTTTTTAGTTTCACAATTATAGACTTTATTAGCTAGCATATATGGTGGTCTATGTAGATAATACCTTTTGAATTTGTTCAGCCATTTCATTTCTAGAAAGTAAAAAGTGAAGCAAGGAGTGAAACAGATGTAAAATTGAAGTCACTGGCCATGTGTGATAATAGCTTATATTTTCCATCTTCCTTCTTTTGACAGATAATTGAATGTAGACGAGTTTTAAAATGGACCTATGCATATGGATATTACCTACCTGAGCATGAGCATGCTAAGAGACAGTTCTTTGAGTACGTACAAGGTATATGTTCTTTAAGATTTCATGCAATTTTCTCTCTGTCTTGCCACTAAACGCATATATTCTTCCAAGATGAATTCGATTTGGGGTCTCAGATGTGTATTGTATAGAGAGGAAAAGGGTCGATAAAAAATTGTTTATTGGTTCTCATATATGGTCACTATTGCTGGTAAAATCTTTTCATTATGTTGTAGGTGAGGCGGAGTCTGGTCTGGAAAGGCTTCATCAATGTGCAGAAAAGGAGCTGCAACAGTTTCTCACTGCCGAAGGCCCATCAAAAGAATTTCACGAGTTCAGAACTAAGTTAGCTGGACTTACCAGGTACTTGTCATGTTTATGTGCTCAAACCTGTGCTTTGTTATCAGGAATGACAATGCTCTGCACGATTTTGAGGTTTCTCTGCAGACCAAATTCCTTTTTTAAAAATGTGTAAGATGTGTGTGGACTCCTTGTGATTGGGTGTGCCTTCATTGCTAACAGCTAATGTATCATGTTAGAGCTGGGAAAACAGACTGGGGAAATGTAGAAGAATTTATTCTGTATTGGCATTGTTGACCATCCTTGATTTGTTATTATTTCCCTATTATGTTCTTACTACAGAAAAAGAAAAGCAACTTTGAAACTTTTGAGGGCTAGTCTGATCCAAGAGTATTGTGTGTCTTCTTAAACAGTGTGACAAAAAACTACTTTGAGAACCTGGTTAAAGCATTAGAGAATGGACTAGCAGATGTAGACTCTGGAGGTGCCTGTAGTCAGACAACCACCTCAAGTAAGGAACCAGTTGCAAGCAAGGGTAAAAATAGTAAGTGCAAGGGGGGAACTAGTAAAAATTGAATTGCTTCATGTCCGCATCTTCAGAATACACATTGTGTGAATTGTAAGTAGACGTGCAGAAAAGTATTCGGAAGGCAGAAGTGAGAAAAAGACGCTTCGTTAGCTTTTTGTGGAATGGGGAGACTCGCCGTACGAATGTAAATAGCTTCCTATCAATTAACATGGCAAGTTGTTTTGCCCCACTCGTTAACATTATGTCATAGCTCGTTGCATCTTCTAGTGCAAATATCCCCATTTGTTCGAAATATTATTACCTTTATAAGCTTCAATACATGTTTGCTTTTCCCGTCTATCTTTTACGTTGGAACTTGACTTTGAGTAAATTAAGCACCTATAGTTTCACTTTGTAGTGCTTCAGAATTGTTGGCTTACGACTACATCACCTCATTTGTATATAATAATAGTCACTGAAACTTACAATGGCTGCCTTGCTATTTCTATTATGCATATATTTTTATCTTCTGATACGGTTGGCGATTCTATTATTTGCCAGTGAGTCTTCTATTTAATTTGATATAATAACATATATACATAAAGTGAAAATAGAAGATCTTAATCTTACAAATCATTTTGTTATTGAAATTGAGTGGTTTATCGATTTTTCATCATGAAAAAACCTAAAAGCTCGATGATTTAATTGTTAGTCAGTTTTCGAGTTGAATTGGAACTGACGACTGAGTGATCTTAGTTGAACTCGGTCCCTACCTTTAGGATGTACAGCTTTGGCAATTTTGTTAACCTTTATATAGAACATTACATCAGGACTTGAATTGAACAATGGTAAGTAAAAACCTTACAAAGAAAGTCAAATGATCACTGTGTTTCTTCTCATTTACTGTCTTCAAAATGGTATTTCTACCTGAGCCCTCTGGCAGCAATCATGTAGAAGTCAAACGAGTTTTTTGTATTGATTGCACGTAACTAGTTTTTCCTTTTTTTTTTTAAGAATCCCTGGGGCTTCCTTTTCAGCAGCGTTCTATTTCCTGAGAGGACCTGACAGGTCTTGTATTCTCAGCGGCCCTGATAGCCCTTGTCTCGGCTGCCCGGATAAATTCAACAATTGCCCTGACATGTTTTGCATCGATTTTCCTCTGGCAAATCTGATGCTCAGTGCATTTAGCATTGCTCTTGAGTATCGTCGAGAGGCCATTTTCCAGTCCATAACAGATTTCATTATCACCTTGAATTCATCGCAACTGATTCTACCATCCTTCAAAATCCACATGAAATTACAGGACATTTTTTTAATCTCTAATCTTTTACGATCATGTCGTCTGGTAGTTACGTACCTTGTCAAGATCAATATCAGATATGATGTCTCTGATGACCCACTCGCTGTTTGGACCGGGGTTGAAGTCATCTATCAAGGCTGCTTTCAACTCTTCAAACTCCATGTAGCCATCTCTGTTCTTGTCAAAAAGGTTGAAAGCTTGAGAGAGATGATCGTCATTGGCGATTCTTATCAGGTGAATTATCATGGTCCCAAATTCCTCGCAGCTAAGTGTTCCATTTCCATCAATGTCCGCCTTTACCAGACAAGGTTTTTACGTTGTAAGAGGAAAAGAAATAGAACGAGGACAATAGCAAGTAGAACAAGGAAGTATCGTATATAACTGGTAGAAGACCTTAATGAAGAACATTCCAACCCGTTAAACAGACTCACGGCATCCATTAACATCTGCAACTTCAGGGTCAGAAACAGAATGGCCCAACTTGTGGAGGCCATCTTTCAGTTCTTCAAATGACAGATCTCAAGTGTCGTCTGTATCCATCATGTTAAACATCTGTTTAATCTGACATTTGCTCCCCTGACAAATTGTCTGCTACGACCTACAAAAAAAGAAAAACCTTAAAAGGGTCTGTGAGAGACTAAGATGTATAAAACAGCATGCTAGTGATACTCTCTCTCAGAACTCTCTTCTTGAACTTATTCCTCAGAGAGAATTGCTTGATCCTCGTTCAAACATTTTCTCCAACTGACACGTTTGGGGCACCGTTTGCGTTTTTTATCCAAGCGTGTTCTTTGTTAGAAAAATAAGCGAGATCAAATCTTAGCGCAGCGGAATAAATTTAAATTTTTTTTCCACATAATCAACTTTAACAGAATTAAATTAGAAACATAAAACAAGAAATTGACAAAGTTAAACTAACCTTTTTCGATTTCTTGTTACAAATTTCCAATTCTTTAAAACTGTCAATTCCACGAGTCGTTCAATCGACCAACCTCTAATGGTATCCACAGATCTATTCAGAGAAAACTCAAATCTATGCATAGTTATCTTGTATAAATTAATCATTTCGTCATCTAATGTTCCAATTGAAATTAGAGTATGAAATTCGTGTCTACTCTAAATAATCCAATCATATTTGTTCTTGCTAATTA
>JANVCQ010000005.1:8922577-8951318 GCA_025531925.1 Erythroxylum plowmanianum
TGTTCATCGGTCGGAACATGTGCATCAATATGTGTACCATCTATTGCTCCTATACAATCCTAAAAATTAAAAAATATTAAAATAATTTTTAATCACAAGGACATAATTAAAATAGTACTTAAATATATGAATCTACTTGAAAATATGGAAAGAATTTTGAATTATGTTGAATCTTAGGAGGTGTATTAGTAAAAGATGGTCGAGTAATGATTCTTTTTGCAAGATGATTAACTGCATGTAAGACTTTTCAAAAGTACTTTGAAATTGTCCAGGTCGAGTGTTGAAAGCATTCTACATTGGCTCTAGTTGTCTCACTATGCCCTATAGTCATCAAGAAAATTGCTACTTGTTCCTCCACAGTCAAATGATTTGTTGCTTTTAAGCCTCCTAAACTCTTCAACTCATCACATAAGCTCAAGAAGAATATCTTTTTCATTCTTAAGTTTTCATAAATCCTTGTAGGATGCTTATTCAAAAGTTCTAATATCCAATCATGACTTGGTAGAACAGAAGTTCTACATAGTTGCTTTTATAAATAAAAATATTTGTTCTCTCCCCCAACTATAGAAATAATGATTACCTTCTTCTGTTCATCATCATAATCTGATTCAAATTCTGATAAGAAATCCATGTATCTACAATATCAACATGAAATAATTAACAAAATATTCAATCAAGTATATTCAATCAAATAAAGAAAAAATATTCATACAAAATATAAACATAGAATTAAGTCAAATATTTATACAAAGCACAAACTTAAAATGTTCAAAATATGGAATAGTGCTTAATATAAAAATGTCAAATTAATAATAATTCGATATACAATAATATGAAAATATAACTAAAGCGACATAATCCAATCCAACTTTCTTATTTGTGTCATCTTCAAAAAAATATCCCTATAAAGTGGAGAATCATGTAAAGTTTTTACAGTTTTTCCATATTGCACACCGTCAACACCCAATTCATCTAAAGAATTCAGACATTCTATCATTATGTTATACTCTTGAGATTTATTCTCTATGGTGAATGATGTTTTACTCAGTTTTTTCACAAATAATCATTCTTCCTTCTTGATTATTCACTAAGTATAAGTAAGGCTTCTTCTATAATGTTAGAATGTGTCTTCTTTGCCTTCTTATTCTTAGGAGACTTCTTTCTCTTAGACGGAGAACTTTTATTTTGATCTTCTTTTCCATTATATGAGTAATCTTCATCAATATCATTTCCATGTTCCTCTTCTGTGCTATTCGATGGAGATTTAGTTGATGGATATGCATGCACACTAGTTGTAGTAATATCTCCAAAAATATGACACAAATCTAAAAATTCCTTACATCTTTTTTCTTGAATCTGTGAGCCATTTTATGTACCTATAATGATGAAAAGATATATGAGGATGAACATTATATAATATGATATATTACTAAAACAAAAGACATATTTTATGTTAAAATATATTTTCTCAACACTCATTTGTAGCATTAACTTCACTAGTAAAAGAGTTGTAACCGATTCTTGTTTCTTTGAGTAAGTTCTTGAAATTCTTCAATCTGGCCCTTAATCCATTATACTTATTCTTTAATTGAATATCAGTATACTCCTTATTGAATTTTGTTTGAAGCTCTGCTTTAATATTCTTTCAACCATATTTGAAAAAGGTAGTAGTAGTTCGATTTCCCTTCTTCACTTCTTCAACCATCAAGGAGATTAAATACATCTCTATAGTATCATTCCATACTCCGTCTTTTTCATTTACTTCCATACAATTATTGTAATCATTCACATTGTTCAAACCTTCCATCACTAAATGTAATAACATATAAGTGACATCAATCACAATGCTAAATATAGTTTAAAATAAACATGTGACAATCATAATAATTTCTAAAAAATATGTGGTGTCTAAACTTGTACACAAATTAAATTTTCACTATATGTGAAAACCTGGTAGTAAAACCACTACAGTAAATTATTTACACATTCCTTCATTTCGGCTTCAGCTTTAGGTAATAAGCCACTTCAACATAATTCACAAGCAAATGCATCTAATGTAAATATGGCTACATATATATCAAATTCAACTAACGTATAAATGCATTTAATGTTTCATTTCTCTACGGTTATAAGCAACAATAAGTTGTTAAGTGAAGCCAAGAATAGGCTTCACAATAAAGGACGTGAAGAACTCACGTACAAATGCATAATGTTTCGTTCTCCACGCTTATAAGGAACAATTAGCTATTACATGAAGATAAGAACAGGCTTCACAATAAATGACATGAAGACTAGGCTTCATTTTTGATAAAGTCTCTGTCACATTAAATTATGTGAAGACTAGGCTTCACTTTTGTAAGGTATAAAGCCTCTGCTACATTAAATAGCATTAAATGATTTGAAGACAACAATAGGCTTCACCTGCTCCACTCTATGCCACCTGTGCTCCACTCTATGCTAAAGACGCGAGGATGAGAAGAAAATATCTATAAAGACGTGAGGACAAGGAGAAAGAATAACGTGAAGTCCAAGAATAAAACAACTGCAAAGACGTGAGGAAGAAGAAAACAGCTATAGCTGTCTCGGATTTAAAATGACTTGAGGATCAAGGAAAAAAAAGCTATAGCCTTCTGTTTTAATAAAATTATTTCATAGCTGTTCATGGTTCTATGTTGGTTCTTTATAAAGAATCAGATGAAGTCGTCGTTATGTTTAGCAAAGGAGGTAAAGCAAAAATTGAAGAGCTGGAACACGTCGCACGAAAACTCATTCTTGTTAGAAAAATTGTTGTTCAGAGGAAGAACAAGAGTGCATCATCTTTTTTATCATCACAAAAAATTGCAGAAGTTTTTGCTCAAAGCAGAAGTTCTACATGTTGCTTTTAGTAAGTATGGCTACATCTATAATACTGTTATTTTCTTTATCTCTTTTTCTTTTCACGGTTTCATATCTCCCCTTCATATGAGAACAAACCTGGAGATATTGCAACACCGGTGAAGACTCAGAAGATGAAGTCGGCGCAGAGAAGAGAAAAACCTGAATATTTTTTGTTTTTATGAAAAAAAGTTTATGAAAACTTGTTTTCGGAAATCACGAAAACATTATTTCTACATTTTCGTAAAATAGATGCTGCTTTTTATTTTTAAAAACGAAATATACAAATGTGTTTAACTAAAAACGATTTTAAGAGTTGCTTCTTAATTTACAAAAACCACAACAAAAAATCTTTTAAAAAATCGAAAACAAACAGCCCCTTAACTTTTTACTTTCTATCGAACCAATTCGGAGCCCTTGAAGCTTTCTCATATTTGATCATTAAACCTTTCTTTGTAGGACATAAGTAAAGATTATCCTTTAGTCAAAATAGGAAATGGATTGCAATTATTCTTCCAATTTCAGTATGGAAACAAAATCTAAGTAAAAAAGGAAAGGCCGACAATGGAAATACTAGAGTATCAGTACAATTGCTTGAATAAGCGCGGGGGGGAAAGGAACCTTGACAAAAGTAGAACAAGCATGTTAGGCGTGTCAATGGCTATGGCTGTAACAAGGAAAAGCCCGCCACCTCTAAATATGGAAAAATAATAATATATTTATTGCACATATCAATATGAATGATTGATATAATTACAAAACTCAAGAGAAACTAAGGATTGTGTTTCTTTTCTTCATTAGTACAACAGCTGCAGCATTGAGTCTTATACTGTTTGTTTTGTCTTAATTTGGACCAGACAAAAATTCTCTGTAGAACTTCTACCGATTTCTTGGTCTCTTCCTCCCTCCCTCACTCCCTCTCTTTTTTCTTTCCTGACACTTAAGGTTTCTGAACCTGCGGTGGGACAGGATTTGTTCGAGCTAATTCAGAGTCATAAGGTAATCCTATAATTTCTCTTCTCTTTTGGGGAATTGTTCTTCATGTTTAATATGCACTCTCTATTCGTTTTTTCTCGTTAAAAAACATTCCAAGACATGTAGCTTTGATCACGGAGGTAGTTGGTCTTCGACTCTTATGAATATGTCTGTACCGAACTAAATACTAAATGGCTTAGCATACGGTTCTTGTCCTGTGTCAAATGTATATTTGCGTATTTCATCCCCCTTCCTGGTAGGTTTTGGCTCTCTTGCCGTTTTTAACATTTTCTTTGTCTGTTTATTTGAGACTTACATGATCATATTCCGTTTGGAAAGTTTCGGGGTTGCGGTGTTGATAAGCTAAGCAGAGCTATCCTTCGTTTTCTCAAAAGTTTATTATATTGCAGTACGTTTGTTTCAGTCGTCGGTAGTTTTCATTGCATTCATCTATCTAATGTAACAGTGTCGTTAGTGAAAACAAGGACTGAAGCACCAGAGACTCAGAGAGATATAGCTTTGTGGGAAGTGCAACGTGTGTAACCTTGAAACCTGATGAAGAATATGTCTGAGAAAAGAAGTCATAAGCTTCCTAGATCAACGCTAGCCACAGGGCGGTTAGGAAAAGAGTTCATTCAATCAAAAAAGATTGGTCAAGTTGGCAATAGCAGAAAGAAGGCTGCTGCCATTTATCCCCTGTCAATGGTGGAAGAGGACGCTGAACTTGAAAAACAGATTAATGAAGGAAGTTGGTCTGATGAAAAAGACTGCATGTGGTTATCTTCTTCAGATTGTTCCTCTACATTCTTTCAAGAGTATGGCTTGTCTACTTCATTCCATCTCTCTGTTGACAAATGGTTGATTTCCTGGTTATCAACATTGGCAGATTCTTATCTTCATTTAGATAAAGCAAGTACTGTCCTTCAAGACGACTCAATATTAGCTCCTGTAAAGGAAGCATCTTTGTCCCCCGAAAGAACATGTCTCATTTCACAGGATGAAATTTCGGCTGCTGGAAGTTCTGAGGGCTCTGTGTCTTTTAGTGGGCAGGCTTCTCAGGAGATAACAACTTCTGAGAGCCCTTTAACAAGTGAAAATCACAAGTTTGATTCTTCCTCTTCTTCTTCTTCACATCTATCAGATATGGAAAGAAGTTTTCCAATGTCTTTAGTGAATCTAGATGATGAAGATTCCGAGTGGACTTCAGATGAAGAACTGGAATTGGGGTACTTCAAGTTTGGTTTTCCTAGCCCTTGCAACAAAGAAATTTGGTATTCAGATGTACTACCACCCAGTTCCAAACTTCCAACACCGTTCTCTGAAGTGAAAGATAAGCATCCGCCACATGAACCAACTTCAGCAGGAGCTGCAGATTTTGAAGACTTCAATAACGATGAACCTCTTTTTTGGCCTTTTGAACAGAGAGCAGAGTGGAACTCCAAAAATTCCTGGCAACCTTTTTCCATGTCTCCTCTTAGAGAAACAATTAAGCTTACAAATCCCCCAGGAATCTCTTGGACGCATGCCAGATCATGATCCTATGGCACAAAAAGGGAGCTTCAAGAGACTTGCGGGAGAAGAAATGTTGTTCAGCTCCGGTCTGGCAGATCGAAAGATACGAAGAACCAACCATCAGGGCATGAAAAGCATCAGCTCTCAACCAAACTAAAGCCTTTCGACATGAAAGATGCAGCAGAAATAGGAAAGGAAGCTGCATTACTATCAAACTATGACTATAAGATCAGATTTTTCAGAGGATAATTTTGTATTCGTTGGGCCTGGTGAGTTGGATGTGCACGAGGAATTTGATCAAGAACATAGTGAAGATTTACTTCTTACTGAATGATGATACCTCACATACTCCAAGCATTTTTGTTTATTCAGTAGGCAATCATAAAATGAGAATTGAAAACATAAGAATATTCACTTACTGAAGTCTCTTGGAAATTTTATTAAATATCGTTACATTTTAGC
Organism: Erythroxylum plowmanianum; assembly: GCA_025531925.1. NCBI lineage: Eukaryota > Viridiplantae > Streptophyta > Magnoliopsida > Malpighiales > Erythroxylaceae > Erythroxylum > Erythroxylum plowmanianum. The sequence goes on from JANVCQ010000005.1 coordinate 8,928,401, forward strand.
TAAACTTCTAATATCATTGTAAGTACTAAATGTGACATTGTTTAAATTTCACCTGTATCCGTCCAGATTTTTACAAATATTATTTGAGACAACTCCATAAATTTAGTACTCTTTTAGTAGGACCGTAGATTGTAGATCTTTTTAGGAGGCTTCAATGACCCTAGATCGAATATATCTAATTTCAAAAAATGTAATGCCTAGCTGTTCACGTAGTATATAAGTTGATGTATAGGTAATTCATTTAACCTTACCTCGCTAGATATAAGTGCTTTTTTTGCAATGATGATTTTAGAAGTAATTGATAGACACAAACACCAAAATCTCCAGCAATTACTGATAGATACATGTTAATGAAGAAAAAAAGAGTAAGTTATACATGCAGTCATCAAAAATAAATCAAGGATTTGTTTTAAGAAAAACGGCTATATATTCATCAACTCCAAGTAGATGTCAGGATCTCACTCAAACATCTCAATGCTCATGCTTGTCCTCCTTAGGCTTAGGGATGTCTTTTGCTTTTGATTCAAGCTCCTTGGGTGATGCCTTCTTTGAAGAACTGAAACAAGTGCATCATCAAAACTAACAGAATCTCTCAACGTTGGAAAGTAGATTAGTTATAATCAATCAAACTAAAAGAAATGTGATTTGAGTTGGTTCCACCACAGTAAATAAATAATCAGATGTCTTCTTTTGGTTGAGTATGTATGCATTCGTATGGGAAAAAAAAATCCCTAAAATTATCTTCGATGTAGTTTGGAACTAATATGATACAGAAACATCATAATCAGCTAACTTGGCATGCCCTAAATCAGCTATTCAAAATCATCATTCACATAATCAAGGATTCATAAGCAGACTTGTTCAGTGCTAAACACTCTTGTCAAACCAGAAGATGGGTTCAGATAAAAAACAAAAACTCGTTAGTTTTCACAATACTTATCATATAAAATCCAAGAAAAAAAATCTAAAAAACCTCCTTTTTTTTCAAATTGAATTCATGAACAAAGCAATAATCTCAGGGAATAGGATCATCTCTTGAAGTAGAGAGGAATAAGACCAAATAATTCATAAAAATAGAAATGAAATGAATTTTCCAGGAAAAAAGCGAGAGGAAACTTCAAGTTTGAAAACAATTACTTGGCTGAGGCAGCGGACTCTTGTTCCAACCATTCGCGAATAACCTTAACATTGCGCCGGAAAATGGAGGCAGATTGCTTGACATCGCTCCTCAACAGAAGAACGACGGCGCTAACTCCGGCCACCGTCAGTATAAAATTCGTCAATGCCATCACTCCTAAAACCCCAGGCTTTAGCTTGATAAAAGAATGCCGAATGCTGTCTGTAGAATGATATACGTATGGTAATGGGCCTCTGGTGTTATGTCCATATGATTTTGGGCTGCGAATGAACAAGCCCTTTAAATCTATGGGTTTATCAACAATATTGGACAAAAATTCAAATTGCATTCATTGAAAAACGATGCAATTTGGCCAGGCCTAGCCCAAGGTCCGATCTGGTCTGGGATTGTTTAGCCAGAGCGCAACTTCGACAATGCTAAGAGTGGCTAGAGCCCAGGCCCTGGACAAGTCGGGTCGACCCAACTCGACTCCAAATGCCGTCCCAGGATGTAGCATCTTAATTATTATTTAATTATTCAACTATACCAAAAAATTATTTTAAATTATGATAATTCACATATACTGAGTTTCACTGTGAAGTTTGAACATCTATAAGTTGTATTCCTTATTCCTAATATTTCTAAGTAAAGTTATTTAATTGACTTTCCATGATGCTTCAAAAATAATATCAATGTGCGTATACCTTTCTTAAGAAAATATGAGAAAAGAAATATATCTATAAAGACGTGACACGTGCCATGCTTCAATTTTTGAATAAAAATATAAATTTTCATATCTAATTTACGTTCATTTAATTTTACCCATATCGTTAAATAAGAAGGAAAGGAAGCGAAGGAAAAGAAGCAAAGGAAAACTTAAGAAAGATTGACGACAGGTTATAAAAAATAATATGATAATGTTAGAAGTTATCAAAGATATGACTTATAATAAAAACTTTAGTGTACCAATATTAAAATAAAGGATCTCTCTTAAAAAGATTCTTGTAGTTCTCTTAGTTTTTTTTTTTAAATTCCTCTTATAGTTAGCTTAAACTTGTATATAAGTAGTATTTAACTTCTAGGGATTTCGCTTAAGCTTTTTTTCAGCTTGATTTCGTAGTAGTAATTATTATCATCATCATCTTTTTTCTCTCTCTCTTTAATTTATTTATTAGTTAAAGTTAAAGTTATTAGATTTTCACGTATCAATAATAAGAATGACTATAAATCGAACCTATATTTTATTTAAAAACAAACAAAACGAAATTGTTTTATGGCAAAACAATTTCACAACTTTGGCCTTTTTGTCATCCCTAATCAGCATAAATTTTACAATTATTCTCGTTATCGTCGTTGTCTTACTTAATTTTAATACAAATGTCTCTTTTGTAATAAGATTATATATATATATATAGAGAGAGAGAGAGAGAGAGAGATATGTATTGTAAAAGTCGTTTGAACTCTTTTAATAAATATAAGGCTTAGGATACCGAAGTAGGTGACAACTAGCCTCAGTTTTTCTTTTTCAATGATACTATAATCCAACCAAATAATGACAAATCCACCGTCCGAATCAACGCATGTTTTTCCATTTGCATCTTCATCATTTGCCAAAAATAAATCAGGGGGGAAAAGATCCGTTCCTTAATTTCTACAAAAAGTACGCGCAAGTCAATTATCGCTGCCAAGGTACGACTTTGAAGGGTTCTGATTCCAAATCCAAATGCAACGCGTGACAGTAAGGTAATATTATTAGCATATTCTTACTACTTATTATAATAAAGACCGCACGTGGCATCCGCGTGGGCCTAGTTGACGGATACTCCGTTCTACACGGCGGCGTCACTTGAACCCGAATTTTCATTTTACTGCTCGCCAGGATTCATATAAGTTCGAAATCCCAAAATTACCCTCCTCACATCCCAACATTACCATACCTGCCACTTTAGGCTTTTTTTTAAATTGAGGTAATTACTATCAGAATCCCTCGTATTAAGCTATGTATGATTAAGGTTTATTAATGGAATGAATCAGAAAGTAATATCATTATCTCATTTTTTCATAAACAGTAAAAATAAAAAACTGGTTTGAAGAGTTTAAGATGAAATGTAAAATAATAAACAACTTTTTACTATATTATATTATAAATTCTTCTTTCAAACAATATTTTACCATATTACATTATAAACCTTTTTATTATCATCAAATAACAATTTTTTAATATTACATTTATTTTACATTTCATTTTATTATAAACCATTCTATTTAATTAAAAATCTTATGTTCAATCAAATATATTGTTAGTCTTTAGTATTCACTTAACTACTACTGTTTGTTCTCTACTATTACTAGTTGTTTAATACTTGAAATTAAAAAGTGAAAGCTTTTGTTAAACGAAAATGAGTTTAAAATAGCTTGTTTATACTAAAAAAAAATAAAATATGAATTATTCACATTGGAAGTGATTCAACCCTTTAATGTTAAGGTATCTTTGGAAAACCTATAACTCATGAGCATTCATTGATAACTAATAGTTATTTGTTGATAATTATTAATAAAATTGAATTAAATTTGTAGGATAAAAATAGAGATAAATTTGAGATTCTTATTATTGTTTTTATGTTACTAATTTAATTTATATTAATAATGATGTTTTATTTGATTTAAGAAGTTAATGTACTTAATATACAAGACTCTTCGTTTTGTGAGAGTCAGAGGAAGATTATTAATATACGCAATTTTTATAAAAAGACTATTTTCATAATTAAATTTAAAAAACTGAAGACAAATGAATTTGAAATAACTAATTTGGAAGCAATAAACTTTTCCGGAGCTTAGAAATTAAGCAGGCTGAAGGTATTTTTGTTTCTCAAAAAAAAAAAAAGAAGAAAATATAGATGATTGCGTAATAATGGGAAGGAGCACAGGGTAAAGTGGGGAATGGGCATATTTCCCACAAGCTCTGTGTCAGAAGCTTCTCCGTGGTCTCGCTTGTTTGGGAACTGGTGAATTTGATTCCTTTTGACTTTTTAATGGGAACGATCTATTTTCCCATGAATTTGCACACTCTATATTAGCCTTTCTTTTGGTTTTCAATAAAACAAGTGCTCAAGATCAACGTTCGATTCAGATAATCCTCACCAATAGTTCTCATCTTTTTCGGTTCTTTGAGGTTAGGACTTCGTTGGGTTCTCAATTTACTTAAAGACTGGGTATTTGTTCATGCCAATTAATGTTTGTAGTCCCTTTGTGTTTTTTCATGTTAATTAAGTCTTTAAAGGGTTTTGTGATTCTGGGTTTATCAAAATTACTTATTTTTAGTATGCTGTCATGTTATTCTCATCTGTTCTTTGCTTCCACTGTTGCTCATTCCAATTTGGTTAGGTTTCTTGTGTGTTCATTGGCTGTTTTGGATGACTTTATCATCTGGGGTCTGTAATTCTTCTGTTTTGGATACCTTGGATTATTAAAGGGTTGATGGTGTTGTTATTTTGCAGGTTAAGATGCGTGCCCCATCATTGCTTTCACAGTGCTGGCCTGGTTTGGTGCCTAGTGATCGGGGCGGTCACAGTGTCTCCACTGTTTCAGAAAGAGATTCGCATCTGTCTTCGCCAGCTGTGGAGATTCTCCCTTCAAAAGTATATCACTGCGGTTGGCTTGATTCTGTTATTATATCACCTGCAGGGGAAATTTCTGTTATTGCTCACATCATGACTATGCTTGCGCAGATGGCTCATCCTTATAGGTATGCTGGGGAAAATGTGGATTTGCAAGGTTTCCATGTGTTCAAGGTATCTAAAAAATCCTTTCTCCGGTAGCTTGGATCAGTTGGCTGTTCAACAAATTTTCGGACAAGAGGGTTATACAGGACTTGCATTAATTACTTGTGATGAAACATTTCCTTTATGGGGTCTGATGCATGGACCTCTAACCGTCAGCTTTATTTTCTATACTCTATCCCTCACTTTTTGTTGTTAGTGTGTTATCCCTCATGTGCTTGATGCTTATTCAAACCTCTTTCAGGGAATAGTTAGTGTTGCTGATATCTTTGGATTCAATGGTTCTGAAATGACGTCAGCTAAACCTGATGGTTAGTATGTGAGATTTAGGAAACATATAAAGCTATAGTTTTCTTATTAAAGTACACTTCATTGGCAGATCGTGGTGTGCAATAAGGAATGACTATTTTAATGTACTTAACTGAATTGAAAGCTGAAAACCATCATTATCTTGTGTTGCAGGGTCTCTGAAGTCTTGGGATAGCTCCACTGATCTTGTTAGTATTCTTAGGCATGAAATTCGTGATGGGCAGTTAAGCTTTAGAGGCAAGAGGGTGCTAGAGGTAATTAATGGGAAATAATATCTACTGACACCATTTGGAACTTTACCTCAATGCATAGACCATGTATGTACATATTATTTATATGATTATACAACAGCGTGCCATGTGATGCAGCCATCTTGTTGGACAATGATTCATTGAACAAACTATAAGATTAGACCTACTAAATCTCAGTATTCTTATGGTGGATTCTAGTGGTGAAAAGTAATGTCCGTTACTAGTTCCGATCACCAGTGTTCTTTTTTGTTCTGAGCTCTGTGTAAACATTGCACTCGACAACTCTTTCCTTCATGCTATTTAGTTTTATTTGTAAGATAAAGAAGTTAGCACTATGGTGAGGGTTAGTGGGCTAAGGATAGTAAATAGTAGCAGAACTCGGGCTGGAATAATGAGATCAAACTTGGAATATACATGGGACTCTGAGGTTTTGACCTAAAAAATATCAAAAAGAGGCATTAGATGACTGATTTTGAATTCTTTAGTGGCTGTATAAGAATTTGTGCTCATAAAGTGGCCTCTTAATTTTAGTATTGATAAAAAAGACACTTGTTCTTATCCATTGGATATGATAGGCTACCTGCTAGGCACATAATATCTAGATACAATATCTTATGGAAACTAAAAAGGACAGATTTATCAAATGTAACTGATAAGCAAGGCTCATCAGATGATTTGCCCTTGTTTACTTAAAAGTTTCTGATCAGACCATTCATTTAAAGTAGAAAAAGTAATGAAGAGGCCTCTCCTTTTTTGTTTTCATTTGATGCTAGGCAATGAAGAAATCTTTCATCTTCCATTGTATTAATCAAATGAAACCAACTCTGGTTTTTAGAAAATTAATGAATCCTTGCTTATTGTTTGGCACTTGATCTTTGTACTCGGTGATTCTTGCAGCTTGGCTGTAGCTATGGGCTTTCGGGGATATTCAGTTGCCTGAAGGTAACTGCCACTTGACCATTCTTTGCATTCCAATCAATGTCTTGTTGCTTTTTAATTACTAGTGTCGATTTATGTTAATATTGTCTTCGTCTGTTTTTAGTATTTTATGCTCTGGACGTGTTTCCCCTTTTTCTTCACCATTTCAAAAGTAGGATGAATTGGGCCTTAGATATGGGTTGTTGGTATGAGGCTTTTGTACGCCAAGTATCGATATGTACTAACTGGTTGAAATCTGAACTAAAGAGCTAACAAAAACTGCCCATATGCTTCTTACTCCAATGCCCCGTATAAGTTCTTGAAGGTTGTGATTTTAAGCTGTTTTCTTGAAGGGGAAAATTTTCCTCCAAACTAGCCATTATATATGAATGTGGTCTGCTGCTGGGTTGGAAAAAAAAAACTAATTTTGGAGAAATGTTTTTTCTGGTTTTTTGAGACAACTAGTTTCATATCTGTAAGCGATTAATCTCTGTGAAACGTACAGTAGTGAAAAATCAGGCACACAAGAGACTCCAAGTAAAAACCCTGCAATCTAATCTCAACGTTTGTAGCTAAGGATTTGGAGAACGCCTTATTGGCGTGAATTCATTGAAGCTAACGAATTGATTCACAGGGAGCTTCTACAGTGCACTTTCAGGACCTCAATGCAGAAACTATAAGGTGCACAACTATACCAAATGTCCTCGCTAATCTTGAGCAAGCTCGGGACCGACAGAGCCAACAGCCAGAGAGCCCTCTGACTCCATCAAGATATACACTGTCGCCATCTGTACACTTCTATGCCGGAGACTGGGAAGAACTCCCCACAGTTTTGTCTACTGTGAGGAACGAGTCATCTGAAGTGACGCCAGGGATGAGTCTGAGCTTCTCTGAGGAGGATTTCATGGATGGATGCAGTAGCCAAGATGGTAGCATTATAGGTCAGGAACAACCTTCAAGACGTTCTCGGAAGCTTTCAGGAAGTCGGGCATGGGAAAGAGCTAATGAAACAGATCATGGAGGTGGTTATGATGTGATTTTGATTACAGATATCCCATATTCCCTGACCTCTTTGAAGAAGCTTTATTCCCTTATAAAAAAGGTCAGTTTGTTTATTGATTTCTTCTGATCTAATTTATCCCAATTGTGTAAACAACCATGTCTCTTTGCCTGTAAACTTACATTTGTCCCTTTTGCTCTGGTTTATCAGTGTTTGAGGCCACCTTATGGTGTATTATACTTGGCAACGAAGAGAAATTACGTAGGTTTCAGTAATGGTGCTCGGCATTTGAAAAGTCTGGTTGACGAAGAGGGCATTTTTGGAGCCCATCTAGTAAAGGAGATGACAGATAGAGACATTTGGAAGTTCTTTTTCAAGTGAACCTATTTCAGAACTGCCAAGAAGTAGATCTAAAGAGGACACAAATTTTCGTATATATTTTAACGCTCTAAATATTGTTGGTATGTTATATAGATCACAAATACCATGATTCTTTCCTTTGTTTGAGACAACAGAATCAAAGTTTGGAGTTTTAACTAGTTGGCTTCTACTTTTGCTTCATCATCTTGTAATCAACACCCAATATTCCATGTTCTTCTTTCTTCTCCTTGTCAAATTCTTCAAATTATTTCTTGTAGATCAGAGCACAATCATCTCTAATTTCAGTTGACTTCATATCAATTTCATCTTTTTTTTTCTATAAAGCTTGGAATTCCACATTGTAATGTCACCTCAACATTTTAATTCATGTTTGAATGAGTTGTGCCCGTTCTGCTTGCCGGAGCAACCGTGTAAGATGTCTGAAACAATGTCCAGGAGCAAATTCTGCATCCAATATGGGACACTATCACTCTGTCCAAACCTCTACAGCTCATTGCTTTTATTTTTTTGGTTGTTACAGGATTCCCACCAAGTATATTGTCAGAAATAATGAGCGAAGTAGGCAAATAGGGGCATCCCTCTAGATAGAGAAAGCACGGAAGCAGAGAAAATAATGAAGACTGTAATGTTGGTCCCCGTTAACATCCTAACTCAGCCAGTGTCTAAGAAATATGATAAATCGAGTTGAGGCTCACTTTAGGATTGAGCAGGTGCTCATATGCATGCCATACATGGGTAATTCAACAAAGCGAAGAGGAGTCGAAACAAAAAGCTACTAACGTATATCAAAGACCTCCTTCGAGAATACTAAACTTTCTTCTTCCATTGTTAGTTTTCATACAGAAATCTAATAAATGCACAAAAAAGAAGGCAAAGGACATGAGAGTTTAGAGTAACCACAATAAGCTTACAAATGACTCCGCCTGTTTCGATCTTCTATTAAACGTCTGAACACCATTTTTCCACAATGTATTAACGTCAAGACGGCCATACAATACAAGAGAGGAATTGCAACCATACAGCCTCCAGATGCAAAATTTACCAGTGTCTAATAAGAATAAGAGAAGTTTATCAGTACCAACCAAAGCAGCAATTACAAAGACTGTCTAAATAAACTTTAACATACAAATCCAAATCATTCAAGTTCCGTAAGTCATAAAGAAAATTTATATCTTTGCTAGTTAAATTATTTCGTTGTTCTCGAGTACTCGCCTCTCCCAATTTCTCCTTTCTTTCTTGTCCATTTTCGTTGTTCTTATTTCTTTCTCCTTTCCATGTTCTCATTTCTTCCTGTTGAACACAGCTAGGCCTATATTGATAACCAAAATATCTAGCCATTTCTATTCTAGTGACATCTGATTTCAATGACTAGCAACACATCATTTCTATCACTACTGTAATTGAAATATTTGAGATATAGTAGTTCAATTTAACCGTAAATAATCCATAAAACACAATATCATGTCCACGGGTGAGATGTGAGCAACTGCTTTCCATAATTGAAAATTTCCATTTCAAGGTCCATCAAGTGGTGGCCAAAATATATTTTATACATCTCATCAGGATCCCAATAGCATTACAGTTTGTAGACTATTAGCAAATTATACTAGGTAAACTGCTTTAGTGCATAGCCAAACATGAACAGATGATGAGGATTTTACCACCAGTGCTGCCAGAAGATGAACTGTAGGGGCAAAAAGTTGGTCCACTTTGTTCTCTTCCGCATACCCATTGAAAGCAATTACCATAGAGAAGGTGTGAATCGTAACAAAAGCAAGGGCAATAATTGCTGCCCATGTAAAACAAACAGAAAGCGAACATCAATATATCTCATCATTGGAATGTTGTAATTCAAAGTAAACTTCACAAATCAGGTTACTTCTTATGAGCATCTCAACTACCATATACTGACTAATACATTCATTTTGACCAGTGGAACATGAGGGATTCCCGGTTACCACAACCATTCGCCAAGTATCTTTGCTCAACCATATGTGCTTTCTCCATAACAGTCCTCTTACCTCACCATATTGTATTTTCTATACATTTCGCATTAAAAGCTTCCCATAAGAACTTTGTCTCCAGAAACCACTGTAAAGGACTGTGACTACATACATCACCGTTATAGCACTAATTTTAACTTGAATACTGCTTCAGGTCACTCCTCTTAATTAGGTAACTATAACCACTCACCACATTTATCCCTCACCAAAAAATGAAACACATCTACCCTTTATCTAAATGTCTCTCTATCTCGTTTTCAGCAACTGGGTCATTACATGCAAGGATTATAGCATCAAGTGTGACAACACTTCCCCTCTCTCACCTTACTACAAAAGTACACGCTGAAGTGCATGAAGTCTAATAATGTCTAATTCGCACATGAAATACTTGAATGGAAAACTTTACTCACCAGAGACAAGAAAAAATGGTATCTGCGAACACCTGTCAATGAAGAATGTTGCTGGGCCAAATGCTGGCGTTAGGACACTGACACAAAAGAAAACAGCATGGGCTACACCATGACCTAAGCCACCAGCTGCATAATTTGAGTGTTATTAAGAACACATTTATGAAGCAGCAGAAATACTAGGAAGTAGAACAAACACAAACAAGAAAAGATATAGAGAGAATTGTAGGTTGTCAAAATCAAACAGCTGGGTTGATAGTAGAATCACAATTTTATTTATATTACCATTTCTATCCATCTATAGAATCGTCATTGAACTGATGATACAGTTTTAAAGGTCTAATGCATAGGGTCAACTTTGTCATACTGTCAGAATCAAACAGAAGCCTAATTCCTATCCTTACAAGCAAACCAACAACTAGTGAACTAATTTCCAACAAAGACAATACGCTTCTTAGATTAGCTGATCCTGCTCATGTCGTCAGGGTTTCACCAACACGGATATTAGTTGCATGCAGGGAATTAACACAGTTTTATCTTTCCATTTTTATCTCAATGGTGAACAATTTTTCATTCTTCTAGCAGCTAAACTTCAATAGTATGTTGGTTGGTATCTCTTTTCCTATGATTTGCATCTTTATGTTCAACCATGAAAAGGGACATTTTTGTGCTGTAGACCTCAGCTACTCACAATATTCTATGACTAGCTCTCTCTTTCACTGTCTTTCTCCCAGCAAATGCTGATGGGCAAAATGTAAAGAAGGTTCATCGGCCCCCATTGACTAAATGTCAGAAGCAACAGGAAAGGAAGGCTTGAGATAAACTGTTGATTGTTACTCCAACATACTATATTGAACACATTTTCACCGAAGAAATAAGGATTTCCAAAATATCTCATCACCGTATCAAAATTCTCAACATATTTCTGCAGGCATGTTTTCTTAATCCTTTTTACTACAGCTCAGCAATAATCTCAACCTAAGAGCAAGTATTGGACAAAATATTTGCTTAAATTGTATTCAAGATGTTGCAAATAAAATGGAATAGAGAAGGTATTAATACAAGGTCATGAACAAAGCAACCTATGGTGCTATAGCAATTTGGACAATAATAAGGAATAACGTGAAAACAACTTCAATGCTTACCTAGAGCAATTTGCATTTTATCTGTCAGAAACAAGCGTGGTTTAGAAACTCTATCGGCAAAAGCATCCAGTGTATCTTCCAGTCGCCTATACAACATCCGCACAAAAGAATGTTACAAAACATGACAGAGACTTGAAGAGATTCTCACTCATGAATTGTAGCAGAAAATTATACTCTTCACTTCTTCAGGTGCAACTATCAGTAGAATCTTTTAGAACACGAATCTATTTATGCATATATATGGATTCTAAAAGAAGGAAGCCAATGAATAAATCTATTTATGTATATATGTATAAGCATTACCCGTTCAAGACAAGCAGCAAGGTCGGAAAAAATATAGCCATTATAGTGAACTTGAAAAACACACAAACCCAATGCTGGAGAATGAGAACTTACTAATCAACATTTGATTATCAAGACAGCTACTTACAATTAAGTATCTTCCACGAAACATGAGGAACTTTACAAATGTTAACCCACAAAGATGTAGATCACGCCAAATAAATCTTAAAATTAGTGATTTTCCTCAATACTTTCACTTCAGCTGCGTCTTTATATTCGAAAAATTCACTGGGGAATCCATTACACAACCACACTAATGAACCCATAGAAAATAAAAACCCATTAACTTGTAAAAACTTAAGTGAAAAGGGACATTTTTTATATGATTAGCAAGCCAAATCATTCCTCCATATGACATAACATACTATACACAAGCGCATGCACTGAATTCTTATAATTATGTCATTTGTCCTTATGTGACCTTAAATGTGAATGAAGCATGAATTTATGCTGTTTAGCTACACAACTTCAAAGAGAAAGAGAGCTATAAAATGGTTTGCACACAGCAACTTACTTGTAAACTTTCCAGAAGAGAATCCGGAGCCCTTCTTGGAAACTAACAGATGAAAGTATAAGTATTGCGTAAGGCCACCAAACCGTTGATTTAAGTGGAAGAAAGGCCCTCCACACTCCGGACAGCACAATCAGACTTATAAGCCATAACAGCATACTACATACACAGATTGCAACAACCCGTGAGATTACAAGAATCATAAATTATAAACGAATTCAAAACAATATACTAAAAATCACTGGTCTTCCTTTCTGAATGTTTGAAGAAGAATTCATAAGCTTACAAAAAATGCCAGTATACAGTTAAACGCAATTGATCCCATGTGAAGGTTATCACGTTCATAATGTAGCCAACCAATAAGTGACTGAAAAGGAGCTAAGTACAAGTGGAAATGCTTATTTAGGAATTAAGAATTCCAACATACATAGAAGAAACAATAAATAGATCCCATATTAAGGTCAAACTATCTCTAGAACACAAAATTCAGAGCGACAAAATGAACAAAACCCAGTTTCCTTTTGATAACTTCCTACTCAAATATCCAATCTTTCTTACAAATTCTCGATAATAAACGAACAAGGGAATTAAAAAGTAATAACAATTAAAAAAAGAACAACTTTTACGAAACTTTTGTGGAAGAAAAGCAGACGAAACCTGGAGAGAACGGTGAGAATGAGGAAAGGTTTCTTGGAGATGACAGAGACGAAGATTGAGAAAGAGGGTCCTAGTGCCACCAACGCATACCCAATTCCTGCTGCCACCGTCATTTTCCCAATTGAAGCTCTGAGCTCTCTGTTGTCAAGACTCAAGAGCTAGGGAAGGAAAATACAATATTGAGAAGTATGAAAAGTAAATAAATCTACAAACTAATTAATTCCTATTGTTAACTGGTATAGAATTAGAACATCATTAGAGTAGAAACGGAGCCTCTGGGAGAAAGAAAGAGACTAAAGAACAATTTTTCTAAAGTACAATTACTCCAACATAAAACATTAGAAAAAAAAAATCAAACTCTATATAATATAATATAAGATTCAATAGAAAATTAGTGTAAAAAGGCAACAAACTGAGCTCAGATATTAGTTTTTTTTTAATGTATGTATACTATATACTACAAAGCTATTCTTCTCTTTGGAAAAAATAAATGCAACTTTATAGTTTATGTTTTAAGATGTTTTGTATTTTAAAGGAAATTATAAATATTAATCAAGTTAGATGTTTGAATGTTTTAATTAAAGATGTTAATGTTATTTCATTATATGATTTTTGAAATTATTTTAAGTTTAGTTTCATATTGAATAATAATTTAATTTGAAGGTAGGGTTAATTTGACCAATTTTTTATAATTGGATAATATTAAAATATGATTTATTTTAAATATTTGTAAATTATAAGTAGATTATTTTTTCAATGAAAATTTTGTCGTAATTTAAAACTTACTTTAATAAATCTTGTTATTAAAAATTGATCAATTTATTAAAGAATGAATCAATTTTTTATATTAATAAATTTTTATAAATAAAAATTAATTTTTATTTAATAATCTTTTTCAATTAAACATCAAATTAAGTCATTTTGAATTATATTTTAAATTTTTAATTATATTTAATCTCTATCTATGGTTAATATTCTAAATCTTAAATTTCTTGTCTTATCGATTTAATTTCATTTTTAAAACATTGGCATTAATAATTTTACATTATATTTAACTAAATATCTAAGCCTATGAGATGGTTAAATTTGTTTGGTCATGTGAAAGAAACCTTATATACAAATAAAATTTACAGAGAAGTAAAGATAATTTTCGACTCAGCATCGAATTATTAAATTAATTAAAAAATATTCTTTTAAGACATCGAAGTCAAATTAATTAAAAACAAATAACATGATGACGTCATTTTTCTGCAAGGGTGAGAGAGCTATGTAGAAGCCACTGACAAGGAGAAAGCCAGTTAACAGACTTTGCTTTAGAGTGAAAAGCTATGGATTCGGACAAGGACGAGGGAGAGACTGTGTTGCCGAGCCAAAGACCCGATTTTGCCGACGTCATTCCGATTCCTCAAGACGATGGTCCGAACCCAGTTGTCCCCATCGCTTACAAACAAAATTTCGTGGAGATTATGAACTATTTTCGTGCCCTTTATCTCAAAGATGAGCGATCTCCTCGTGCCCTTCAGCTTACACACCAAGCCATCCTCTTGAATCCCGGCAATTACACCGTAACCCCTCCACTATCTTAGTCTTTGAAAAGTCCTTTTGTTTTGTTTTATTAATTTGATGATTTCAGCTTCCTTTTTTTTTTTAATTCCTTGTGCGCTAGGTTTTGCTTGTGTATATAATGTGAAAGCTTTTAACTTCTACTGAAAATTTTGCCATGTAGAGAATCTCTCTCGCTGACTTTTTTTTTTGTAGTTATTTTGGAAACATATGTAATCTGCGTCATTGCCTGTTCAGCTATTTTCTCCTTTTCCTTGAAGGTTTGGCATTTCAGGCGTCTAATACTGGAAGCGCTAAATTTAGATCTACTTGAAGAACTGGATATTGTTGAAAAGATTGCCAAGAATAACACCAAAAACTATCAAATATGGTGAGTGATAATTTATGTATAACTATCCAAGATTCTGCATGAGTTCAACTGCCGTTTAATGTTCACCATCAAATTTTTTGGTGTGGGAACAAAGTGATACTGGAAGTCCCAATTTTATTCATGACTTATTGGGAATGGCCTTCAATGTGATCTCTTTGAATACGTTGAAGTAAATTGAAATCCATCCGCCTATTCTTAGATTCAAAATAGTTCTTGGTTTGTTGGACCAAAGTTTGTGCATGGAAAATGATCTAGTTTCTAGAGGAATTTCATTAACTCTCTGAGGAAGTCATAGTTGCTGGCCATTAAAATGCAACCTTTTGAACTATTGCATAACACTAATCAATAGTCAACATAATATCTAGTTGGTTAATTTGTAAGCTTTGTACTAGACCAAAAAAAAAAAAAGCTATGTTGGAGGTTTCTATGTCGTAAAGGGATGTTGTCATATACTTTTGAAAAATGTATAGTTTAAGCTTCTTCTGTTGATCTTGCTATGGCTGTAGTTCTAAGCTAGATATTGATGTTTTATTTTAGGCATCATAGGCGATGGGTTGCTGAGAAATTGGGAAATGATGCAACGGCAAGGGAACTTCAGTTCACAAGGAAAATACTTTCCCTTGATGCCAAAAATTATCATGTTTGGTCTCACAGGCAGGTTTGTTGTTGCTCTTAAAATACATCTAACTTGCATGGAGTTTTTTAGTTCCATAGTTTAATCTGGGTAAGTTGCCAAGAAAGTCTGAACTTCCATGGTTTTAACAACTTTACCATATCATTTTCACCATCAACTATTGAATAGAACATTTTAATTCTACAATATATCTGTCAATATGGCAGTTTTGTCAGTATTGTGGTCTTTTGCCCTTGAAATATACTACTGTTGTCCCTTTTCCTTTGAAATATATTATCCCGATTAGATATGGCTTTTGCCATTGAAATGTACTATTGTGGACCTTCCGCATTTGTAGCTATGCAGATTTTCCACATATTTATTAGGACTCTCTAATGGTTTTAGCAATTTGCTCATAATACTTCAACAAGCTCAGTTACGATATGATTCAGCTAGATGCATATTAAGAAGTCATGTTAAACTTGAAATAGACGGAAGTTTATTATGAAATTGAGAAGAAATTCCCGAAAGTCTTGGTTGTTTTTGGCAATTGGCTCTTTTCATTAACTCATTTTTTGCTTTGGACTTAACTTTATTATGTTTAATTAACTATTTGAGTACTCTTCCTTCCTTGGACCAGTGGGTACTGCAAGCTTTAGGAGGATGGGAAGATGAACTTGACTACTGTAAACAACTCCTAGAAGAAGATGCTTTCAACAATTCTGCTTGGAATCAGGTGAGGATGACAGTGTTCCGTGAGAAAGATAAAAGATCATTATATATTTGGGCCAAAAAGTAAATCTCTCATATTGTCTTACATAAAGAAACTGGGGGGAAAAGGATGTTGATTTCAATTCTCTTGTTAATTGACTATCTTTGGGCATGAATTTGCAGTGATATCAACTGTATCATGTTTATCGGTTATGCCACTAATTTAAGTTTTTTGTCTTCATTTCTGACATTTCACGTCTCTCTTTTCTGTTGTTTATCAGCGATATTTTGTGATAACTAGATCTCCCTTACTGGGAGGCCTAAAAGCCATGAGAGACTCTGAAGTAAATTACACCATTGAGGCCATTTTGGCCAACCCCGAGAATGAGAGCCCGTGGAGATATCTTCGAGGACTCTACAAAGGTGATTCAGAGTCATTGGTCAATGATCCTCAAGTCCCTTCTGTCTGTCTGAAGGTTTTGAGTGTCAAAGACAACCCTGTATTTGCTCTGAGCATGCTCTTGGATCTTCTCTGCCATGGGTTCCGAGCTAATCAGGAGTTCAGAGATTCAGTAGCTGGTCTGAGCCCGTCCGTCCCAGATGAACCTGATTCTGACTTGGCAAAAACAATTTGTTCAAAGTTGGAACAATTGGATGCACTAAGAGCTAATTATTGGAGATGGCGCAAGAGCAGTCTGCCTCGGGCAATCCAAGATAGCAAAAACTAAATGTTGACCTTGTCTATGGTTTTTCTATACGGGTTTGCTTGGAAGGGTTGGCTAGTCAGCGTTTAGGTGTTCTCATACTTTATGTATTCCAACCTGTTTGATCAAAGGTGTCAACATTTACATGAGTGACATCCTGAGGAACTCCATTTGAACCGTTTGATGAAAAAGAAACCAGGTGGCTGGCTTTTGCAGAAACTGTTAAATTGGTAGTTAAAATTGACTAATTCTAAAGTCTTAAGTTCCCTGAACGTATTAGGTTAGAAGTTAGAAGAAAGAAGCTAACTGGAGGACAATTAGAATCTCCTAGGGATGTTGAACAAACCATTCTTGCACTATTTGATCTTATTGATGCTTTCTTCTACAGAGGTTCACCTATTCATACGGCAGTAACAAAAAGTCAAAGGGAACGCAAGCTTTCTTCAGATCTTCAAGAATCTTAGGACCCAATTCTGCCGTCACTTTAGTCAAAAAAGCCAAACCGGTATGCTCAACAAGTACCTTTTTTCTACGGACATGTTCCACACTTATATTCCAGAGACTAATCAATCGGCTGAGTGTTCATATCTCAAAAGTCACACTAAAATTCACCATTGAAGTTCAACTAAATTGAACAATTTTTTCCCATCTTGGTGGGCAGACGTGAGAAACTGATGCCTTGATCTTCAAGAGTAGCAAGTGACTTATGTGAGTTCTTTAAAGAATTCGGTTATTTTATTAGATACAAATATGTTTACTAGTACACCAAAGGTAATCCCTAACCTTATATATATTCAAAATATATTTAGTAATTATTACAATTTATATCAACAATAACGAGAATACTCAATAAAAATTCTACTGATACGTGAAATTTAGAGAGGTCCAGCAGTATTTAGCTCTACTAAACACAAATATATAATTTCATATATTATTAGAGTTTACCAAACTATTATATCTCTACCTTATTTTTTATTTTCATTTTCATTAATCCTATCAAATCTAAAAATTTAATATGAATACCAACAACTAAATTACCAAATGCTTGAGATTTGTAATTTTACATTTTTTTAAATGCAATAAAAATTTGACATGACGAAGTAAAAGAAATAAAATTTATATTCAACTAAAGATAAAACGTTTCTATTGAATGAAGTTGATTATATTTATAATATAAAATTTAATATTTTTTTGAGGATTATGTTGGAACTATATCTACTTTTATTGCGCTATTAGAAAAGTTTAAATTTTGTGTTTTCTAACGTATAAGAGAATAAATAGTACAATATTTTCAATTCATAAAAATTTTCTTTTTCCTATACATTCTTTTAAATCGAAACTATAGTATTCTAAACAATATTTCAAGCCTAGAATTATCCCAAAATTATCTATAACACAATTAATTCAACCCATTTAATTAAGATTCATAATATAAGAGAGAGAAAGGAATACTAACATTAGTCCATGTTTAATATATATCTACAATGATAAATCTTTATTTAGTTTGGTTGCAAACACTTTCGCTACGCAAAGAATTTATCCACTCTTTTTTTTCTTCGTTCTTTTGCAATAGTGCAAGAATGTTTTTTTTATTGTTTTGGTAACTGTTAGCTTGACTCAAGGGAGAGGGAAGGATTCTTATTAATTATAATAAAACTCTAATGACTATAATATTTTCTACAAGCTTAGTGACCATTATCTTGGACTCACCTTATATTAGAATTAACCCAGGTAATATGGGTCACACCTTTATAATTATTAAATTAGTATAACAATCTCTCACTTAGCCCATGTTATAACTTAATGATCCAACAATATAAGCGTGCCACTATATGTTGAATCTATCAAGTCATCTAACTTGAATGAATTGAAATGATGGGATCATGACAGTCACAAGTTATCTAATGACACTATTTCTTCCATGTATCACACAATGAACTCAACTCAAAATAATTGTAATTGAAAAATACTCTAATTCTCAACTTCAATGTTTTCTTAAAACATAATTTGTCATCACAATAAAATCATGCTTGTATAGAACATAATGTGAAAACTAACAAATAAGAAAAAACATAGCTTTAATTGAATTCATTAGTGTCAAATCAATAATAGCAAATAACCAAACATATGTATATGCATAACATGATCTCATGCTAATAAGGACTTATCTATAATGCCTATTCTTTCAATATGACCAGTAAATATTTTAGGTGGTAATCTGTTAGTTAACGGATATGCTACCATTAGATCGTTCCAATATGGCCAATTGACAACTCAAGTTTTTGCAGTTCTTCTTTGATTAAAAATTATTTCAAACCCATGTATTTAACACCTTTAGAATACTTATCATTTTTGGAGAAGAAGACAGATGTAGAAGTATCATAATAAATTTCTAGTCGTCTAGCCATACTGTCAATAATACCTAGCCCTAAGATGAAGTTCTGCAAACACAATGCTTGAATAGTGGCCTGAAACATGCTACAAATTTAGCCTCCATAGTGGAAGTAGCAGTGACAAACAATTTTCTACTCTTCTAAGAAATTACCCCTCCTACTAGTTGGAATAGATGACCGAAAGTAGACTTCCTTGAGTCTACATAACCAGCATTGATGTGAATATGACCTTGAGAATTTGCAAGTGAAATAGCACCAAAGATAAGCTAGTAATGCCGAAGGGACCAATAACAAGATCAAGAGCTAAGAAGTTCAAATAAACGCTTCAATCATATATGGGCCGAATTGTAGATGGTATGGAGTCTCAAGAGATAATGAGGGCTAATGACAAGATAACTAATCAAGTTGGGAGGAATGAGCAAGAAGACTTTCCTTCTTATTTAATTAATTATTTTACATTAGAAGTATAACTTTCGGCGGCTCACTACTTGTGTCTTGGACTTATTTAAAGCTATTAGGTTTAATGGGTTGTATTTTATAAATATTAATTTGGGTTTTAAATTATTTTGGTGAGAGGCTCATGTTTAAAGATCTTTTACGTAGTTAAGGTTTCTTTCTTTTCAAGGGTTATAAATACATCATAATAAACGTTATTTAGGGTTAGATTGGATGAATAACAAATTCTTAAGGGATGATTTATTGTCTTCTTCTATTGCATCAAGAATATAATTCTTATCAAGGTAAACACTTGTGACGAATTTCTATTCTTTATTATATGCCTTTCCTTTCATATAATTCATTGGGTGTTCTATCCAAAGAGTGTTTAAGGGTTTTAGGTTCTTTAACCTTGGGGTACCGCATTATTTGGTATCAAAGCTTGGATTAGGATAAATTCTTATTTATCATGTGTTTATGTGTTGTTATTACTGTTATTTTTCATTAGAACTCAAAATTAGGGTTTATCTTATTATTGTGTTTTTCTGAAAAGAAACGAAAAAATCAGTAGCTAGACAAAAAGAAAACGTTGCTACAGTAAAAAAAATCAAAAAATCAAAAATGAAAAAGGTGCTGGCATTAAAGACTTTAACAAAAATGTTAGCTAGTGTTAAAAAAATCAGTTGAAAAAAAACAAATACTATCTTTGGGATTGACGTGATTATAAGATTTTCTTTTGTTGGCTTCCTATTTTGTTTAATGTCTTTCCTTCATTCTAAGTTTCTATTTTTTAAAATCTTATTATTATTTTTTTCCATTTACAACATAATTAACAAATTGATTCTTGTTAATTTAAATCCTATAATTTTGTGGGCATTATATATCCTTCCTCTTGTGTGTCCATTTTGCCTTCTTTGATTTCAGTATACTTGCCTATAGTTTTGTGCTCTTCGTCTTTCTTACCTATTTTCATTACATTCCTAAATCTTAATTTCTTGTAAGGGTTTCGAGTAGGGAGTTGCTTGAGAATGCTTCATGGAGGAGGTACTTGTATCTTTTGTTAACATTTTGTTGATAGTTAATGAAAGAGTGGCTTCGACTATTATATATCTCTTGTTGCTTTCTTTACTCTGTTTTACACTTGTGTTATTTTGTGTTTGAGAGAAACACTTTAAACACTTGTGTGCATGTGAGGTGTTCGAAGGCTAATGAATATGTTCGGTGACATTCACGTAAGAAGGTTGAATCTTGCTTAAGCAGATCTAAGTGAGATTGCCGCACGAAGGTGGGCGCGACTTATAGTAGAAGTTCGAGTTCAAGAAAAACCTTTATGACAGCTGGTATCAAAGCCAATCTAGAGCAATGGCAGGTGGAAGTAATCTAACAGAAAGGGTTACTAGAATAGAGGCAATTCTTGAGTCTCTAGCCCCAACGGATGAAGGAGTAGTTCCTTTGTTGGAACATATTGCAGCCTTAGAGAGGGAGTTTCAAGCAACTATGAGAGCGCTCGAGGAACAGATGAAGGCTCGTGAGGAGATGAGTTATGATTTGTTGGTGTTCAAACGTGTGATGACAATGCACGAGACAAGTGTCTGAATGGAAAGCATTATGTTGAAGGTGCGAGAGCCATAAGTTTTTGATGACAAACAGAGTGCTAAGGAGTTTGAAAATTTTATGTGGGATATGGAGCAATACTTTGTAGCGACAAAGGTGGCAGACTCGAAGAAGATGTCAATCATAACAATGTACTTGGTGGGTGATGCGAAGCTATGGTGGGGGTGATGGGAAGTTATGGTGGAGAACGAGAACCTTTAACTACATCAGTGCAGGTAGGCCTCCCATTGACACTTGGGAGAAGACGAAGAAGGAGCTAACAGATCATTTCCTACCCAACAACACTTTATGGCTCACGAGGAAAGCTTTGAAGGGTTTAAAGCAAGACAACTCAGTGAGGGAGTATGTGAGGAAGTTCACATCGATGATGTTAGACGTGCGAAATATGTCAGAGGAAGACAAGTTGTTTAACTTCATTAGCAGCTTGCAAGGTTGGGCACAAATAGAGCTTCGGAGGCAGAACGTGAAGGACTCCCTAGTGCAATAGCAGCGGCAGATGCCTTGATGGATTTCCAATTGCCAACACCAATTCTACCTAGTGGAGAGGACAAGAAAAATGGTAGATCCTAGGATGACAAAGAAAAAGGCAAAGAGAAGGTGGGAGAATCTTCTCAACATAAGAAGAAGCAATCGAAGGGGAAGATTGCATGCTTCATCTGTGAGGGGCCGCATTATGCTCGAGAATGCCTGAAGAGGAAGAAGAACAAGGAGCAGATGAACTCCATAGTCGCGAAGGACGAAAAAGTGAGCGATGAAGATGACTTGGGAGAAGGAGCCACCAACAGCATCACCTATTTGAATGTCATGAGCCTCGTGGAGGAGCGCCTATGCAACAACAAACATGACGGAAAGAGGAGATGGCACGTGGGAACGGTGCCAATGGAAGAGAAGGCTTGCTCCAGTCTTAAACAGTTGGCAAAGGAGTCTTTAAGAGAACCACTCGAGAAGGAATGCCCACAGATTATTTCAACAAGGGCATTGAATTCTTCTAGTGGAGGTGGTTTGTTAGACCTCTAAGTCCAAACTGCGGGATCGTGCAAGTGTTGGCGAGCCTTGGCCAATGCTTGGCACACAAGTTGGCACAAGAAAGGCATGTTGACTAGGGAACAAGGCAAAGCCTTGCAAGTTGGCGAGCAAAACCTGAGGAATTTGCTAAGTAGAAGAGGGATGCGGGAAGTATTGACAAAGATCTCGAGCGTAGGCAAGATTCGATACGCGTGGGCATGTGTAGGCACACATTGGCGGAAATCTTTGACGAGAAGTGAGATTCGGATGCGAGGCCTCGCAGAAATGGTGAACTAAGTCATGCGAGACCCTGAAGGTATGCGAGAATGAGCAAAGGCATATGAGACCCTACGAGGATGCACAAAGGCATGCGAGCATGATGAGGCGCAGAAGCACTTAACTTTGGTGAGACAGGTGGGAGGTATGTAAAGTGTGCGAAGTTTTATACTAACTCGGATTGTGATTTGTACTTAGTCATGGAGCGACGAGACTGCACCATGAGTGAGCTTGATCATGGAAGATGGAGTTGTCCATGGATGTGCATTGATGGACCTATATGCGGATAGCCCTTGGTGACTTGGAAAACACATCAGTAGTAACGTGGCAACTGTGGGTGATGTGGCACATGATGACGTGGTGAGATCAACTTGAAGATCACATTGGAGATTCATCAAATCTAAGAGATAAAGA
>JANVCQ010000005.1:9075733-9096266 GCA_025531925.1 Erythroxylum plowmanianum
GACAGAGAACCCAATAAAGCTAATGCTCAATAATCATAGCAAGCCAAATGAAGCTCAAACTGATAGATCTCCACAGCGTTTCTTCTTTTAGAGATATTGCTTCAATATCCATTCTAACTAATTTTATGATCCAACGAATGTGAAAATGGGTCTAAAGATATATTACCGATTGCAAACATCTCTTAGGCACATCCGCATTCTGCGAAGTGCATGCTGTTCGGCCTCTACCTTAGCTTTTAACTCGGAGGCCTTTGGGCCACTTTCAACTTTTGGTGCCTTGGGAAGTTCAGGTTGGGATACTGATTCCTGGGGCTTTCTGGTCATAGCCTCCAATGCAATTGATAAAGCAGCTTCAATTAAACGATCAAAAAACAAAGATCTGTCTTCAGTTGATGGTCCACCCACCTGAAAACTGCAGCAGAAAAAAAAATATTATAAAGATTCAAGGAATATGAAATTGCTACAATTAAGTAATGATCGCAATTCAGCAGAACACAACACAAACTTGTTCCCCCTATCATTAATACACAAGTCAAAAGAAATAATTTAAAAAGGAGAATAAACTCCATCATCAATCCACAGAAAATTGATAGACTCAGTTGACCATCCAGTGCAAATTAAGAGAACAACAAAAGTTCTACAACTTTAATCTTCTTCTTAAATGAGTATGGTACATCAAAAGATTGCAATTAACAAGCATTAAGAAGCAGTTTGTCAGTAAGATCCAGTTACCAACAAAATGGGCCAAAGTTTTAGCCTCTTGCCTTATGCCCTCTACAGAAGATCTATAAATCAATATGTAAAAGATCTTGCAAAACAAACTGGTCATCCTTAATATAACTACAGAACTCATAGTCTACTTCCACTAAACAGAATAATGTAAAAGAAAATAGGACTAGGACTCATTGTTTTAATAACTGATAATAAATATATAGGGAAAATAAACCACCTCATCTACAACTTCGCGAGACTGCCATTTGGATATAACAAGATCAGAAAATGAAGTTTTGCATACTAAATGAGAGTTGCTCAAAAAGAGTAAAGGCACATACACTGAACGCTGAGGAAACACAGAAGAAGGCTCTCCATCAATTTCAGTAAGTGGAACTGAAGAAGTACCAAGCAACAATATCGGCAGGTTAGATGGTAGCTCTTCTAACAAAGTCAGCAGAACAGCCCTAAGTTGTTCATGAGCCTGCAACTCAGGACCATCAGATCCAGTTGATAGATTAAGCAAACATTTAACTCATGACCTACAACAAAAGAAAGTGAACAAGGACTTCTTACATTGTCCCACCATAGATCAAAGTGAGGTATATAAAGGATTGAAGGTGTCGTTCTCCTTGCTTCACCAAATATGTGCACCAATGCTTCTTCTGGTGTTTTTGCACTGGGATCAGAGAGAAGAGAAGGAAGTCCAAGAGAATGAATGGGAAATTTCTCCAGTTCGTGCAAAATTGCAGGCCCAAGGTGGTCCTGTAAAACTAATATCAGTCAGTAATTCAAGTCAGTATAGCTATCAACAAACTTTCTAACAAGTTTGAACATAGTTACCAGCCCAGAACCTTCACCACCACATAGAAAAAGTCGAGGCCTGTAGACAAGTGGGATTGCTGATCCATATGCAAGCATAGAAAGCTTAGTAAACTCTGAAGAAAGTGCAAGGGGAGGAAATATGTTGGATATACAATCCATGGCTCTCCGGAGATGCCTTTGCAGGCATGGAGCAACAACCAAAGACAATGGCCTAGAGTGCACAACAGCACCCCTGTGAGCAGCAGGGGTGATTGTTGACATCGCTTCTACAAAATGAGACTTTTCAACCTTTACTGAATCAACATCAATTAGAAACTTATCATCACTTGTGTAAACTTGAGGATATTTTTCACGGAAAGCACGAATTGCAGCTTCAGTGCACAATGCCTTTAAATCAGCACCACAATACCCAACACAACTAGCTGCAAGTTCCAATTTTAATTCCTTTGATGGAGGATGCTTCCACTTGCGAGTGTGAATGTCTAATATTTCACCCCGTGCTTCATAACCAGGCAATGGGAAGTTAAATTCACGATCAAACCGGCCTGGGCGTCGCAGGGCTCCATCAATGGCGTCAACTCTGTTGGTTGCTCCAATCAAAACAACTTGCCCACGAGAATCCAGACCATCCATCAAGGCAAGCAAAGTAGAGACTATCGAATTGTGAATTTGCTCTTGTTTGCTAGACCTCACAGGAGCAAGTCCATCTATTTCATCAAAGAAGATTATGGAAGGTTGATTCCTTTGTGCCTCTTCAAAAAGAAGTTTCAGTTGTCTTTCAGCCTCACCAACCCATTTGCTCAGCACATCAGCACCTTTGCGCATGTAGAAACTAACCTTCTGCCCAGCTTTTGAAGCAGCACATGCTAGCGCTCTCGCAATCAATGTTTTTCCTGTGCCAGGAGGACCACATAATAGAACTCCCCTTGGTGGGGTAATATGATAACTGGCAAAAAAATCCGGATATAAAAGGGGAAAAAACACCATTTCCTTCAGTGCATCAATATATTCTGAAAGCCCACCTATATCATCAAAACTCACATTCTCATCAACCTGTAAAGGTTGGATATCTGCACCACCCTTAGAGCTTGGCCCAGCAGTTTGGATCCCTGAAGTCAAGGTTGCAAGAGCATCACCTTGATGAACCCAACCAGATGCAGCCACATTTAATCCCCAGGCCGCACTCCCGTGCATATCTAGTCCCCCAAAAAGCCAAGGAGGTCCAGATCTATTTCCACCTCGAGCCCAAGGAATAGAAGGACCTTGGTCTAGCTCATCAACCAGAAGAGAATCATCAGAATCTTCAGCTCTTGTAAGACGATGACGCTTGTGAACCCGAGATCCACTTTTCCTAACATCCCTGTTGACCTTGGTGCCTATTCCTTGATGCAATACCCTTCTTGGTGAGCGTGGTCTCTGCTTACCATCTCCCACAGAGTGTCTACGCACATCTGCACGATTTCTCAGATCATATCTCTTCCTCCCATCCTGTTCTTCTTCACCTTCTTCATCATCACCATCTTCCTCTCCTTCATCCTCATCCTCACCCTCACCATCAACATCATCCTCTGCATCACCATCATTATGATCATCATCTCCATTGTCATCAGCCTCATTCCCATTTTCAACCTCATCTTGCCCAACCTTCTCCTCAGAAGTTTCATCCTCATCATCTGATTCGAGTTTAATGTTCTTTTTAGCAATAGTCCTTTCACGACGAGGTCGCAAACCTTCCCGCCGGGGCGTTGATTTAGTTTCAACAATCCTTTTACGTTTGGGAGATAACAATTCATCTTGGCTAACATTATTTTCAACCCGATTCCTCAAGTGTCGATAAGTTGGTCTCTGAGAAAAGAATCAGCTGGAGTTTTAGATAAAGATAAGGGTAGAAAATAAATCACTTCAACATACTTCTACAGTTTCTGATCTTGGAAGCATGAAAACAAAGAAAGACTAGGAACAATATCATACAAATATATAAGTGTTGGAGGATAAAAATCCTCACCATCAAATCTTCATCTCCTGAACCGGAACTGTCTGTGTAATCTTCAAGATTCACAGACATCCTTCTCTTTCTAGTAGAACGCCGAAGGTTAATTGCAATTGGCTGTGACAGAACATAGGTAACATGTTAGAAGGCCTAGGATCATAAGGAACAGAATCATCGGTACCCAAATAGCATTAAGTTAAAAGAGTATATAACACAAATGTAGATATACCAAGACATCTATGTAGTCATAATTCAAGAAATAAATTCATAGGATTTTAGGTAGCCTTGTCATGCTTTATGCTTCACCATGCTACAGTTCATCGGGTATATCTCTAGCTTTCCTGTCAATGTTTGAAATCTCTAGTGAATCTTCAAACACTAAACCCTTTCCTTACGTCTGAGCCACAAAGCCCTTGTATTTCAGTATTAGTGCAGTGTACAAAGTTAAGACTACCTTTTAGACGTATTCTCTTTTCCAAATTTAATTAGCAGCAAAGCCTATCATGTTAAGTGCACTAAATGAACCAATATATTGAATGACTTTAAATGACTTGTCAAATTCAAAGTGGTAAAAAAATTCAACGCTGCAGCTGAAGCAGTCTGTATGATAGGATATATGAATACCCTGATAGCAAAATATCATATCTACGGCCTATAATATTTGCAAAACTCATTTAGACAGCAAAAAGAATTCATGTTCATCAAACTTTCAAAATTGAACAGTGCAAATGCCATAACAGAAAACTTGGGCACTTACATTAGAATTTGTCCGCACTGGTCGATTCCCTGGACATAACATCTTCGCAATCCGAGAAGCTGCAGTTCTTGTCTTAGTCTTACTTTTCCTAGAACGGCGGATGGTTGGAGTATAATAAACATATGTTCTACCATATAATTTTGGCCTTCTTCTGAGTCTATCACTTGTGCGTACTGGCCCGGGAACAGGCCCATCTCCTTGACCAGCACGTCTTGTATACATATACAGAAGCTAGCTCCAACAGACAGGTTGTTCCATAAACTTCAAAAAGCCTAATCCCACATTTCCAAAATAAGCCAACTTCCGTTAAGCCTGATAAAAGGTCCAAACAAAGCAAGAACCTCAGAACTGCTAAAAAATTAAACCACTTACCCAAATCCGCCCTCCAAAAGAAATTTGACGATGATCTCTCTCGCTCTCTCTCCCCCTCAGTGTGTGTGTGTGTGTGCGCGCTTCCGGTTGTCTCTGTGTGTGTGTGCACTTCTGGTTTCAGATAAATAAACGAACTTATTGTGTTTCCAAACAAGAACAAATTCAACTTCATACACATATTCATGCACACACCTTTAACATTATCCAGCCGCTAATGTTCCACTAAAACAAATAACAAGAAACTACAAATCGAATGTTTGCAACAACTATGCGATTTATGCTCTATCCCAATCCCTGGTAAGCAAAGAACCTTCCACCTCCCTCGTAGCAAATAACCAGCTTTTACAAAACAATTAGCAGTTGAGCTAACAGAACCAACTGCATCACTCATTTCCCACAATTCCCCCTACTTTCCTCTCAACGAACTCCTCATCAATCCCTCCATATTCCAAAAACTGCATGCAGTAAACTCTCCCAAACCCTAAAATTTAAAATGGCTCCGACAAGCTGCCATTCCACCCCACTTTGACTAACTCAAGCATTCATAAATTAACACCGCAGAAATTGGCTCATGCAGAGGAAGAACACAAACACGGAGAAACAAACGCACGAATTGAATATACAACAATGCAAAGAAACATAACCTATCAAACAAACTTTAGGATTCTTCATATCCTGAAAACATTAAAATTATACACAGTAGCATTACAGAAGCAAATGAACAAAAGGAGATAGTAAAAGGAAAATTGAAAAATAACTGAATGGACGGATGAGATTTACCTGATCAGAGATCTATCCAGAGACAGAGAGAAGCTTTGAAAATATAAATAGGTAAGAGAAAGAGTGAGAGTGGGAAGGATAGAGAGAGAAAGACCTAAAACCCCAGGGACTTAGTTTTTTCAGAAGAGAGAGTTCAAATTTATACAGAAGCCAAACCTAGTTGTTTACAAAGGGGAACGAGTTCTTCCTGAGTCCTCACTCACCGAGTCCGGACCGCCCGAGTCGTCCTTTGGAATTTGGGCCCCACCTCCTCGTAGATCCTGTCCACATTTGCCGCGTGTACCGTAAACTTTCCCTCCAAATCTGAATGTTAATGTCAACTCTCCAATAGGTGAGTGCCACGTCTGTGGTCGTAGTTCTATTTGGTCGTATGTGAGTGAGTAAAGGCTCATTTTGGTGACGTGCTAAGATGTTATTAGGTGATGCAGCGAACAATCTATAGATGCCTTCGTACCTGATTCTAACTTTGTCTTATCCTTTTACGGTTTTACACCATATTTGGTAGATGGTATTTGACAGAATTAGAATAGAGAAAAAAGATAACAGCACAATTACAGTAATGTTTTTCCAAAAATATTTACAATTTTGTAAATATTTCTAAAATGTGAATATCATATGAATTAACTTTTATTTACAATACCGCAACAATACTCAATACGAATTTCGCTAAATTGTTAGTTAACTTCAAATTACTTTTATGATTGTCAATTTTAATTTTTGATTTTTCATAAAAGATTTTTCAAAAATTATTAAATAAGTTCTTATTAAAATTTAAAGATATATAAATTTATGATAAATTTGTTGACAAAGGGAGGTTTTAGTGATGTAAATGAGCTTATATAATTTGGAAGCATTAAAAAAATATTACTTCTTTTAAAGCTTCTTTGTTATCATTTTTATTTTAATTTTCTGTTTTTATTTAGTAAAAAATGTTTATTTAAATTTTTGGTTTCTATTTTCAATTTTAGTTTCTACCGTTTTTTCAAAATTATGAAAACTATAAAAAATAATTTTTGTTTTCTATTTCTAACTAAAAATATATTATTTAATTATCTAATATATTAGTTATTAATTAAAATTATGAATAATTTAATTAATTAAAATTAATTATTAATAAGAATTTTATTTAATTAACTTTAGTTAATATCTTTATTTAATATTTGTAATTAAATTTAATAATTATTAATAAGTTTAATTAAATTCAAAATATCTTTAGAATATATAAATTATAAATAAAATTTGATTTAATAATTAAAAGAAATATATATATTTAATTTGAAATTATTTAATTTAATAAAACAAAATAAAAAATACAAAAGATTAAAAATTTTATTTATTTAAAAATATTTTATCTTATACATAATTATTATCAATACATAGCCATATTGACATTATAAGCTATATTTTTATTTTTTAAAAAAATTGAAACTAAAAATTGAAAATCATAACAGTATAACAAAACGAAACGGTCTTTTTTAGATGTTATTGCAACATAATTACAATTCCACACGTCAATGTGTTGATCTGAATCATAATTATTTCTTGAGCAATCCAATAAGATGTTTTTGTTTTTCTTATACCGAAGCTCTTTTTGATGGTAAACTGGGTAATCATCAGACGGCATTATCAAGTACAAACTGGAAGAGGTAAAAAACGACAGCCACCTTAAATGTGAATTGATACATAACAGAACACGAACAAAAATGTTCTCCAGACAAGAAAAAAGGCAACCATACCATAACAAATTATATATCCAAACTTAAACACATTCCAATCTGTATTTACAAACACTATTTCAGTGATTGCATTTTCGTATGAACAACTATCAACAGATACTTTCTAAACTTGTTGGAAAACAACACCAATAAATTCCCCTCCTCCGCTCGCTCACTCGCTATCTTGCATTCTGCAGATTGAGGAGTTCAATCTTCTATATCCACTCATTTTCAAATTAAAAGTAATGCTATATATCATACGTTTTATAATAAAGAATGATTAAAAATACGCCAATTGCCAGAGGAAAATGTGAGAAAAACTAAGGCAGATCAGGATGTAATCACATCTGTATACAGCCGAGTTGAATCTTTAGCATCCAGCTGCTTTCAAGAATTTATCGTAGGGACTCGAAGGTGGTAATCTGAAAGAGTTTTGGCCGTAATCTAGCGAGCATAAGGCAAGCTGATTGGCAGCTGTAATCTTACCGCCGTATATAGACTTTGGATGACCTTCTGAAGGCTCCAATTTCTGAAATATAGATCAAGGAAAAAAAAAAAAAGTTCACTGCACTAATTAAAAACGTAGCAATGGATCACAACTATGAATATATCAAAGAACATGTAACGTAGCAATGGATCACAACTATGAATATATCAAAGAACATGTATCTACAATTTTCCATGCAAGATCTACAGTTTACTCAAAAATTTAAATGCAAAAGTATGAACGAAGCTCAAAAGTGTTCATCATTCTCAAGCTTCCAACTTATTAAATGATGATGCTGTAGCATTCGAAAGGAAGCTCCTTGCACCCAGACAGAACCTAATGAAGCCATTTTTTCATTATGTATGTAGCTTTTTCGCTTGCTTTATTTTCCTGAACTTATGCTCCAGTATATTTCAACAAAGTCAAGTCATCATGCCCTAGTATGAATTGAAAAGCCTCTCAATACAACGATAAAACCTAGAGCGTATAACAAAGAGCATTGACTCCCGAAAAACCAATCCTAGATATGTTGCACATCCGGTGTCTTCACTAGTATAACTACCAGTAGGAAGTCTTTTACTATGTTATAACAGTCACATCTGTTACTTTGGAGAACAAAAAGAATACAGTTCAAATTTCAACTTTCTTTTTAACATATATTTGATCCAAGGATTCTGTTAGTTTGGGTGGATGTACTTTTCATTTTAGAAAAAGAGAAATCATACGAAGTATGTCAACTTTGTAGCTGTTGCAAGATGCTTCAGGTTACATGCTTTTACTGTTATTAACATTTATGTCCACAGAGTAGTAAGAACACGGATGCCACAATCAAATTACTTAAGCTTTTCATTATCACTATAGCCAACTAAAATGTAATCTAGTTGCCGACCAAACAGCAGGATGATGTGTGAATCATCCGCTAGTGCGCATAAAGAAAATTGAAAATAGAAGCATCAACTTAACAGCTATTGCCATTTTAAGGCCATCATACTTCTCAAAAATTAAAAAAGTCTCACCTCATCAAATTCGGAGATGCCTCTGTTTTCACATTCACTGGGAAATACTCTGGTCTCATGTTGATGATTGAAGCTGTGAAGCATTGACATCTTCTGTTGTTTACCAGTCATGAGAGCTTCGCATTGACTTTTCATTTGGTCATAAGCTAACAGGGTGGAGGAAACTTGGGAACTTGCAACTTGCCGTGCAGTTTCCGAAACCTGTAGGTAAAATGCCAGTTAAAGTTAACAGGCATGTGACCAGGCCACATAGTCATTATATCAAAAACTGATTTAGCATATCCTCAAAGATCCATTGACACGGCAAGAAAATTTACAAGTGATGGAGAGAAAGAGTGAAATAGAAAGTGATACTCACTGATTCCAACAGTTCATTGACACTTAAAACATCAAATGTATTGACAGTTAGTGATGTTTTGCGATCAGACTGACTCCCATTTGGTTCAGAAAATGTATCATCATCTGTCAAGGGATCTTCGGGCATAATCTGCTAAAAAACCAACATAATAGAAAACCAAGTCACATGTAAATGGCATTAGTTATCTGCAAAGTAACAGCAGACTATTTTAACCTCTTCAAAAGCAAGCAACTCCATTTTCATATGAGGAGAACATGGCCTTGGTGTATTCATAAATGAGGGAGCGCCAAGTGGATATGATTCATCAGGCGAAAATTCCTGTTGGAGTTGCGTCTTCATTGCTGATAACTCATCCTGAAGAAGGAATGAACCATAAGATTCAATATGAATCTTTTTTTCAATGGTGTAAAGAATATGTTAACCGCTTCCCTTCCAGAGCTAAATTGTGATTTTATCATAAATTAACTGCCCTTCCTCCATGAACTCCAGGTAGGCAAGATTATCTAAGACATGAATCATAGACAATCAGGGCTAAAGATGTATGAATGGTGTAAATGTTTATTTATCTAAATTACAACGAACAAATTCCTATAGGAGTCAAATTGCCAAGATGAGAATATCTTGTTTCATAACAGTCAAAAACACCTCTCTCCAGTTCTGCACCCATATATCTTCATGCATATGTGTGGCCCCAGTAATGTTCCACATTTCATAATTGTTAGCACTTAGCATAGTAATCACTTTACAACTGTCCCTCTAGGTACTAAATGTTTTGGTCACACTTCAAATGTCTTTGGCAAGGAACATGGAGCCAACATGAGTATAAAATGGAATATCACCTGTGACAATGTTGCAAATTTTTTCATCAAATGATCAACAACAATTTCATTCAAATGATCATCTGATTCTACTGCTGCAAGTGATTCCAGTGCAGCAGCATCATCCTCATCTGATCCATATACCATCTTGCTGCGATCTGGTCGTGCATAAACAGCCTGCAGCCTGATATCTTCAATTAATTCCAAATAAGGATCAACCTGCCAAAAGGATCAGTGCTCAGTTCTGGTCCTTTTGCTTCTCATTGGTCCAATTAATTGTTGAGGTTCTGGTAAATCGACATAAATTAATAAATTATAAATAGGTCAGGAGAAAAACTAACAGTTTTTTGGGTCAAACATGATTTGACATAGGGAATTAGCTCCAGGAGATTCCCTGCCCTAGCAGAGAAAATAAGCATGGACGATGCCAGGGTGAAGAGAGACCTTCTGCGAGATGGTTGCAAACCTCCTTCAGTAAACACAGACAAAGTTTCATTAGAATTGGTAATTACCAATGGAGCTATCTTACATTATTTTAGCAACTAACTTTCACATCCTAGTTCTTGTCATGGCCAAGCCAGATTCAAGCAGAAAAACAGAAAATTTTTATAAGCAAAAAAGTCAAACGGAAGTGCCCAGGCAATTACTGCAACAATTTACTATATTCAAACAAACAGTGACAGTCACTCAAAATTTGCAAGATTAAGATGAATATTAACCACAACAATCAAAAACAAAATAACTTATAACAGATTCAACATTAGCAAAACTCACGCAGCCTGCATAACCAAGTAGGTTTCATGCAAATTTTAGTTCGGGTTAGTATAAAAAAGGCCCACAGGAAATAAGTGCAAACTAAAGTTTAGGCCACAAGTTGGTTTTTCCAAAAAAAAAATTTCGCACCAGCCTACTAACAAAGTTAACTAGTGAATTACAATCCATTACTTAAAAAGACCTAGTATTTTTATTGATGTTCAATTTCTAATCTCAGACTGTTATTTGAAAATCTTATTAGTAGACTATTTATGCAAAATATTATACTAATATTAATATTTTCTAATTGAAATTTTCAATATTTAATTCATATCAATTGAATGAATTTAACAACCAATTTTGTTAAATAATTTTATGTAGAACTTCCCTCGTTAGATGTTGAAAATAATAAGTATGAAAAGAAATGACATGAGCTAACAGGTTAGCTTCAGGTTTCCAAATTTTCAAATGGGACGGGTTTGGAATTAAGAATTTTACCTAGTCTTCAGAGTGAACCCTTTTAAAAAGTAATGGGATTTTGTCCAAACCCAGTCCAGTTTTAGCTTACCCAGTCCAGTTTTAGCTTGTGCTCATTTCTACAACAGACAATAAGTGTGCGAAGGTTTGTCAACTTGCACTACAATCCTCACAAACATTAAAACATCCAGAAGAAATCTCTATTACACACAGCTATATTTTCATGGCTCATTTACGAATAGTTCACTAGATTAGAGCCAAAAGACACAAGATTCACTCACAGGTCCAGCCACTTACCTCCATTATCTAGAGAGATGCTTCTAAGAGAGAATGCTAGCTGAAAACAACGAACTAGAGACATCTGACTGGAAGTCTGTTCAAAAACATTAGCCATTGTTGAAATATACATTGCATAGTAAGCACAAATTTTCATCATCTTAAGCATGCATACAAACTTCAGACAAATAACAAGATTTTGATCTTGTTGGTGGGAATATTCAGTTTTTCCTGTGCTAGAGAATTGATAAATTAAGTTCAAACCAATTTTGCTTCTTTTACAGATTGTACATCAAATCACACCCCACATAACCAGCTCCAATTCTAAAGCATACCATCACCTTGTTCAAACATGTCCATCTGATTCAATATCTGATCCTCAATTAATCCAAGTGCCAAAAATGCCAAGGATTCACCAGATATACATGTTATTCACAACAACATAAAATATCAACGAGAATACTGTATGAATACAGCCAACACTTGCTCCTTGCGTGGATGTCTTACCTTAGATTGAATAAACAGCAATGCAATGTTATAAGCATGGGCCATAGCCTCAAAATTGGCAGGCATATTATCAGCGAAGGCTGCCTGAACCCATATCGAAGAAAGTAGAAGATTGACTTGATGACTACGTAGTCGAAGGGAAGTTAACTGCAAAAGAATAACTACATTAAACGACAAGAGATCCAAGACAAACAACCATATACATCTGATAAACTCTAAGAGTCAGGAGGGCATCATACTGTTTTTTCAACTGTGATGGCACAGTCGAAGCTACTTGAATGACCATGTAAATCATGTTTCCTATATTGCTCCATTCCAATATCTGATGTTTGATTACCCACTTTCTGCAATCCTTCTTCTTTGAAAGATTCTGTTTTATCCATTTTTCTTTCCTGAAAAGAGGAATATCCATTACGTGTCTTCTCCAACACATCAGGCAATCCAGAAACAGCTTCAAATGTTTCCTTATTCCGGTTCGACCAAGGGGCTAGTAGGGATGGCATAAGCACCACAAAAAAGACCCTGTGTGCTTCAACTCTCGTTTCAAAATCTGGATGGGCCATAGCTATAAGCAATTGATGGAAGAGGGTATCAGGAAAAGCCTGAAACACAAAATCAAGTCAGTTACAATGTTGGATTTACAAGATATGATCCGGAAGCAATTTAAGTTGAATTTGTAGGTTTACTTGCCTTCTTGTGATATAATATATTCGGAACGGAAGAAATGATTTGAGCTGTTCGATGAACAGCAGAAACAGTTGCTCTAGCCACAGAAGTAGCAGCCGAAACATTTTCTAAGAACACAGCCATTATATCAAGAATTGGTCCCTTATCACCAACCTGTTAATGATCAACAATTTATTGAAAAACAGAATCAAAGACAAAATTGCAACAATGTTAAGTTAATGAAAATATGACTCATAGTTCTAAGCAATCCCTATCTCAGTATTCATTTTAATGGAGCCTAACCAATTAGGAAGAGAGCGTCACTTGATCTGGCTTATAAGGTTATAAAAGATTAACAGAACTGCCCAATGGAGTACGTACGGCCATAATAAGGAATGGCTAAATAAAGAATGATCTAAAATAAACATGGAAAGGACTATAGGGGACCATAAGTTAAACTATATGAGAAACAAAGAAATAGAACAGCACAACATCATAAGATTTTGAAAGGGATTCTCAAAACAAATGATTCAGCCAAATGTTCCAAATTAGCTCAGGTTGTTTAGTGTAAAGTTTGCTTGATGATATGTACCAAAAAAAGATATTTCTTCAGAATTTCACAAACATTTTAGCATGCCCTAACAAGCTTATATGTCATTTAACAGTATGGGCATCCTCTTTTATGTCAATTGATGCAAAGACCAAGGTGAATGCAATGAAACAGGTTTAGACGGAATTAAAAACAAGTTACATGCAAAAAAAAAAAAAACTGTCACTTCCCAAAAGTCCTTTGTCCTGGACCCCTGATACATGTAAAATGTGCTTCTAAGCATGTGCTATTGTGGATTTTAATTTAACATTCAGCAAAAAGAAAAGAAAACTGCTAAGCATCCCTTTCAAAGAGTGCAGGGGAAGCTAAACATGTCGTATAGTTAGAAAATTTCACGAAATTTAGACACTATAACTGGCAGAAAAATTGACTAATATGTAAGCCTAGTTAAGATTCAGAAATGATCCTTATCGACTGTCATTAAAGCACACATAAAATGCTTTCATAATCAAAAATATCAAATCCCAAAAAGTAGGTAGATTCAACTAAACTAAAAGGTAAAGTAATTACAACAAACCTTGTTTGACAGCTGTAAGATGCATTTCTCTAAACTATGCTGAAGATCAGTGTTGCAGTCATCAGTACTATCATTGGAGGAGGATAATTCAACAGATCGCTGCATGCATTTTCTCAAATGTTTCATCAAGTCTGATACAGCACCAACAATTGCAGCTGTCACTTGCTGCTTTGCATTTTTCACAAGTTGTGAGGCAACATTAACAATATCTATCTGCATCTGAGGTTGTCTGGTAACATTCCTATGATCCAGGTGCTTTATTAGGATCGACAATAGCAAATGTGAATTTTCTCCTGAAGTGAATGTAAAATGTCATCGAAAGGGACATTAAATTAACAATTCATGAAGAAAAATGGGAACAATTTCCTAGAGTAACCTGCTTCCTCCAAAAGTAACTGCAAATAAGTCATAACAGGGTAGGCAACTCCTTTGTGAGGGGACCATTGATTGTTAATATCAAAGTTATTAAACAAAGGCTCAAGTATGCGCCGTATGGTAGTAGCTTCCTTTGCCAGTCTAGCCATGTTATGCAAACAAACCCTGGACCAGTAGTATGGATTCGTGGAAGTATCCCTGTTCTTAGTATCAAAAGGATATAAGAGATCATGGTTCAACAGAAGTTATTCTCAAGTATTAAGCAAAATCCTAAATTGAAATTGCCAACTAAGTTCTTACACTAAGGCATCCAAAAGAAGTTCCTTATGAACATCTTTCCCATTAACTGCTCCTTGAACCCACTGATCCTCTTTGGAGTTCTCTAAGTTCACTTGGAAATCATTGTAGTTCTCCAAGGTTACTGATATAATCTATTTCACCACAGATATATCTATTATCAATTACAAAACAAATCAACTACAAGCTTTCCAAAATATCTTGTACATCTAACATTCTTTCCACTATTTGAGATGTGTAAAGATATTAACAGAACTAGATGCAAGAGCATGCAGACTTACCTTGTCGAAGTCCATTGAGATGTGGGATTGCTCACCCATGAAGCACACCTTAACAAAAAAAAGGAAAACTTACAATTTAAATTAAGTATTAAGAGGAATTAAACATTCATAGTTAAAAAGTAATTCAACTTGCGTGATAAAGCATGTGAATTGGGGCATATAATTATTCTCATAACCATTAGAGAAGTAAATATTATGTGACAAAGAACCACACCATGGAAGCCAGAGCCTGCAGTCCAGCTGATCGCAATCGTAGAATGTTTTCGCTATCACCTGCTTCTTCAGCCAATTGACAGAGCTTAGGAATAAGGCCCTCTAAGTTGAACATGTACGTACCATCTACCTATTCATTCATAAAAAGGATATTAGCGTGATGGTTGTCGAATAAAAATAAGTTACAGAATATTATCTGCAAACGAAAATCATTTGCAACTAAATATTTAAGAGTTAAGTGTAATAGTAGTCCAAAAGCAAAAAAAAAAAAACTCAAAGGAACATGTACGTACCATCCACCTATTCATTCAAAAAAAGGATATCAGTGTGATGGTTACAGAATAAAAGTAAGTTACAGAATACTATCTGCAAACGAAAATCATTTGGAACTAAATATTTAAGAGTTAAGTGTAACAGTAGTCTGAAAGCAAAAAAAAAAGAGCCTCAAAGGCTCTCAGTAACCATCTGAGCTTGGATAGACCCACCACCAAACAATTTTCCCTTTTCTGTCTGCCTTTTGAACTCTTTTTGTGCATTATATTAGGCAGGTAGGGTATCTCCAGCAAAAACCATAAAACTTATTTGCAGTGAAAGTTGTTTGACGACCAGTTACACAATTAATTACATAAAGGTATCCTCTCTCTTTTTGTAAGAATTTAGGCTCACATCTCAAAGCTTTATGAGTCACAAACCTGGCTAGATATAAAGTCAACAAGAGTGGTGCAAGCCAGAATCCGCATTTCATCTTTCTGAGTTTCTTCCAGAAGAGTTCGAATGACCTCTAACAAACTACTAGCAAAAAGTGGCCTGCAAGAATTGAAGAGTTCTAGGTATGTTATCCCAAACAGTCATGATTTTACTTCACAAAGCCAACAGTATCATTTTACCATTCAGAATTTATAACCATATGTGGATAGACAATGTTTAGTTTTGATAGCTTATGCATCTACTCTCTTTTTCTTTTCCCCGGTATCTCCATTTTATCATTTGCTCTCTCAAATTCAAGCCAACATCCAATTTTTTCTTCAGGTATGAAAGACAACAATCACAAGGGCCAAAGTGAAAGGGAGAAGAGACAGGCAATGAACACATAACTGAAAGCAAGAAAAAGTAATATCTTGATTTTCTCAAGTTGAACAGCAAGATTGCAAGGATATAGCCTTGGCTCCACATGAAGGCATCTAGAGTCCACTAATTTGATCACAAGACTAAAATCAATAAACTTACATCTGCTCCTTACATGACGATAGCAGCTTCTTATAAATACACACCACAACTTTTACATATCCAAAGTTCTCATGCCTCAACTCCTTGTAAAATTTTTGCTCCAAGGTTTCGGCAATCTGTCCATATTAAATATCTCAAAAATGTAAAAAAAGAAGGCAGTTAAACTAAAGTTCAGAAATTGGATGTCAAACAAAAACTTGAAAATATCCTGGAAATTTTTGAACTTCTCTTAAGCCTCATCAATGCTTCACCTTTTCCCAAGTTTCCACTAGTATGAATGGAGTAATCACAAGGTGCAAGTTTTTAAACTTTGGTCAAAATAACATAGATATCAAAAAGGTATTTACATGAAAAAATAAGCATAAGCATCTGAATGAGATAATACACCTGGCTTAGATAAAAAATCAAATGGATCTGTAACAATGCAAAAGCAGTTTAGTTTAAGTGTATTTTAAAATTAATTACTAAACCAAGGATGTAAATGTATGAAGCTCACACATCTAGCTTTTGCAGATGATCTATTATTGTTTTGCAAGGCCGAGATGAACTCAATTGATATAATGTTGCAAGCAATTAAGGATTTCCAAGAGATTTCAGGTTTGAGATGCAACCCTCTGAAGAGTTGTTTCTATTTATCGTGCAATTCAAGTATAGCGGTAGTATCTACAGCCATTGAGACGGGATTAACACAAGGGCAACTACCCTTCAAATACCTAGGGGTACCAATTGCTCAAAGAAGAATCAATGTTGTGGATTGTAAACCTCTGTTGGACTCAATTCATGGCAGAATCAACCTATGGAGCAATCGATTCCTTAGCTATGGGGGCAGACTACAGTTAATTCAGACAATATTGAGCAATCTTACCACTGATTAGATCAATCATTTATCCATTCCCAAAAGTATCCTCAAGGAAATCGACAGGAG
Organism: Erythroxylum plowmanianum; assembly: GCA_025531925.1. Taxonomy (NCBI): domain Eukaryota; kingdom Viridiplantae; phylum Streptophyta; class Magnoliopsida; order Malpighiales; family Erythroxylaceae; genus Erythroxylum; species Erythroxylum plowmanianum. The sequence continues at coordinate 9,092,687 of JANVCQ010000005.1, forward strand.
GTTTAGGGAATTCTTGTGGAACAGATCAAACCAAGGCAGAAGCAAAGCGAAGATCAATTGGGACAAAATTTGCAGACTTAAGCAACAGGGGGAATTGGGCATCCATTCTGCAAGGATGAATCATAGGGTGAGCAAGGGGTGGAATTTGTGGTGGTTGTGCCACAAAAAGGAGAATTTATGGATGAAATGGATACACAATGTATTCATCAAGCACAAGAGTATCTGGATCCTACAGTCAAGACAGGATATGTCAGGAACTCTAAAAGAAATTCTAGAGACCAGACAATGGATGCAGAGTCAGGTGTTTCACATGATTGGGAATGGAGAAAGCACGCCTTTTTGGTATGATAATTGGCACTGTAAAGGTCATCCATATAAAGTGGAGGAGGTACAGGGGGCTTGAAATTGGTGGTGAATCCAACTACTAATTTGCTTATTCATAATAATTAGTGGATATGACCCTTCCACAACAATAAAAGTGCCAGTCTCATCATGAAAGAGTTGTCACGATGTCAGGAAGGAGAGCAGGATGAAATTCAGTGGCTAGTAGATAACTCTAAGAAGTTCAACACAAAAGCCATTTAAACACTGTCACAGGCTACACAGAGCACAAGGCAGGAATGGGCAGCCTTAGTATGGGATAGTGATCTTAACCCAGCTCATTCATTCATCTTATGGATGGGAATCAATGGAGGGTTGCTTACAAGGGATAAGATCAGGTTCTCCATTAGCAATTTGAACTGTGAATTATGTAATGCAGAACTAGAAAGTTTGGAACATCTCATGATTAGATGCAAGTATACCAAACAAGTCTGGGATCGGTTGCAGAATATACTCAAAGTGACCGACCAATGGATTCTTAGAGTGAAACTATTACTTGGCTGGGGAAAATTAGAGTGCATAATGCAGCTGATCTAAAAGCTATCAGGTTAAGTTGGGCAGCTTTGGTGGACTACATATGGAAAGAGCACAATTGCAGAGTGTTCAAAAAAGAGAGTAGAAGCAGTGAGAAGGTTTTTCAGACCATCTTCCTACATTGCAGATTGGCCATGTTAGCCAGAGGAATAGCTGCAAATCTAACAAATAGCATGAAGAGCAGATGGGGATTGGTGTAATAATGGACTAAGTGGTCTCGCAAGTTCCCTCAATCTCAAGATGTAGATGATTACTAGGAACCTTAATTCTCTGTAATCTAGATTCTATGGAATTGTTTTGTTCTTTAAATTGTATATATTTTCTTATAATGAAATCTATTAATTTTCAAAAAAAAAAAAAAGAAGTAATATCAGGAGTGGATAGCAGATCTTCTCCCTTTCTTAATCAAACACAAGAAAATGGATGTGCTAAATGTCAAAGCCTAATAACCGCATAAATCTAAGAAGCATGATCTCTTAGTGCATAAGAAAACAAACCTTGGGAATCCTCAATGGATTCTTTGAAGCATAATCACAAAGCTTTCCTATTTTCCTATCATTTGCCTCGGCCTCCTGCAGAATATTGAGGCAACAAATTGAATGAAAATTGATAAGCAATTCCTGACAGCCTATCTTTAACACATATTATTATTTATTCAATTCTTTGAGGGGCAAGTGGAAGCAGGAATGTAACAGCCAAAAGCCGGCCAGATGCAAAAAAAAAAGCTTTTGATTTGAAGAGCCATGTTGTTGCCAATTAACCTCTACTAATAACTAGACCAGCATTGGATTTAAAAGCCATGTCATTGCCAATTAACTTCTACTAATGACTACACCATCATTTGGCTTTAAAATCAATGCCATTGCCAATTAACCTCTACTAACAACTATACACATGCTCCCTTCTAATGCAGCTGGCTGCCAAACACGAGGTGAAATTCCTTAAACTAAACCTTTTCCAATTCAGTTAACTTCCAATACCAATATGGATTAGTCTGATAAGAGTTTTTGACAATGAAATCAGAAAATGCAGCTCCATCAAAGCACACAATGATATGTATGCTACGCAGAGGCAGACAATAATATGAGCTTGTATGTTTTTATCATCCAATTTTACCAATTCATATCATAAAATCCAAAATATTGAGTAGTTTGCAATAACAGAGATCTGTTGAGTTAATTGATTACATTCCATCATATGTACATGAAAAAGAAATTAACTACAGCAACTACAGCAAATCTTCAAGCGACACAATATGGCAGACAAGCTGCAAATTTTACCTGGTTACGAGGGAAGATGTCCGCAAGTAATTTCTTGTATCGTTTAACAGGCTGCCTTGATCGTGCTCGCAGAGAAGGACAGAAGAAACAGAGGTTGCCACAGGCGGGCACAACCCGTCTTGACATAACCCCCATCTTCACCGAGAATCCAAACCCCCTCCTCTCTAAAATCCAAATCAGAATTCAGAGTTTAGCTCAACAATGGTTCAAAACAAGCACAGCAGTATGCTTAAAGGCTAGAGTCTAGACACAGTCTTCTTTCCCTGTGTTCGTGTCTGAGTGATGGACGGAGATACATCGTTTAATCACCATAAGTTCGTTGACCACAGCGTCAAAACAACTAAAATTGAGCAAACAATACAAAAGTTACATTCTTTCAGTAAAAACCATCAGCTAGTACACAAGTGCCAATAAACCCAGATTGGTTTTTCCTAGAGAATTCCACTCAACGATATCCCAAAAACTCAGAAACGATTTAGCAGAGCTATCTCTAGAAATGAAAGAATTGGCAGCTAAAATTTTCAAGAAAGAAAAAATACACACCAAATTAAACAACAGCAATAACAGTCATTTGAGAACAGCAAGCCCATTTATCATGATCTGGAAAAGCTCTAGAAATCAAAAGTAGAAATACACAAGAATAAATAAAAAGAAAGGAGAGGGCGATGGGGTGTTCAGGGACCTAAAACCGCAATTATCTACGAGTTGAAGACTAATTCCCTGAAACAATCAATATACAGTTGCAAGTGAATAAAGACAAATGAGGAAAATACCTTTAAAACTTAAATTGTGCCCAATGGGAGAAGAGGAGGCTTGATCTCTCCCCCCTAATCAACAATCTCTTTCTCTCTCTCTTGTTCTCTTTCTAAAGCTTATATGCATTTAAAACAACATAAGCCAACTGTCTAATTTTCAATATAATTGTTAAATCTCAAAAATACTAAAATAACAAGCCGGTAAGACTGCAATCGGCAACAGCGCCTTCATAATGGGTCCAGCTCAGCATCGAACGTTACGTGTTGGCGAGTAAGTTGGGCTGTGACGGAGGTGTTGGAAGGAGGGCTGTGAATTTAGTGTAGCCTGACCAGGAAACACGACGATAATGAAAGTGCCAAGCTGGGGCTAGGTGATTAGAAAATGCGTTAATGACAAATATCCTAACGGTCCCGGGATTCATGGCATCTTTTGCAGGACCAAATTGTCCTTTTCTTTTTAAAAAAATATTCACAAGTAAGATTTCGTTTCGCAGAGGTCTAAAAAGTTATAATATACGTATTCTTTATTTTTATAAAAAATTATTTTTTTGGGAGATTAGTTCTATTTATATTTTTTATTTTTTATTTTTATTTTTTAAATAAAAATAAAAATCTGCTTAGTTGTTAATT
>JANVCQ010000005.1:9096508-9135286 GCA_025531925.1 Erythroxylum plowmanianum
TTTATTAAATATATAAATATAATGTTGAATTAAATTATTCATATTTTATTAAATAATTAAATAATATATATTTAAATAATAATAAATCATATTATAAAAACAAAAACAGGAAATAAAAACTACTTTTTATGATTTTCATAATTTTTAAAAATCGGAAGAAACCAAACCAAAAACTAAAACTAAAAATTAAAAAAATAAATTTTTTTACTAAATTTAAAAATAAAAACAAAAAAATAAAAATAAAAATAAAAATAAAAACCCAAATTTATAATTTTATGATCATAAGACAAAAGCCGGTAATAATGTCAAATCAACTGGTTGACAACTGAAACTCAAATGAAAACGAACTCAATTGCATGCATTGCATCAGATGCCCTGTATGCTGGTGTCCACTAAGGGTAAATTAGGAAAATTGCAGGCTTCCATGGAGTGAGGTTGGGGGCAGTAGAATAGTTCGTCTCCATGAACAATTCACCTCTTCAAGCAAATGTGCGTCGTAACTTACTTAGAACGATGTTGATGTTTTTGCACGTTCTGCTTATCACTCAATGTTTACAATATCATATGTTGATCAAATGCCCTAAAATATTTTATTTTAAATACAAGATTTAAATGATAAAAAATAATTCATTGTCGTTTTGTCTCTATACAAAACGATTTTAATCAAAGCGGCCGTTTTAACTTCTAGATCGTTGCAATGTAGCCACGTGGAAACTAGTAAGGGTCTAAATTAAACATTGGTTTTGTCTCCACAAAAGTCTCTCTTTTTTTTTAACTAAATAAAATGCTTTTATATAAATATTGAATATGAGTTTACCGGAACTAACCTATTTATTATATAAAGGTAAGATTATATACTTATCGAACTTTTTCAGATCTCACGTTTTAGCGAAACTTTCAATTAGTGTCGAAGATGATGACCTCTATCATATGCTTCTTTCTAATTAATATGTAATGAGTGAATGTTATAAATAATAGTCTCCATTGGAAAGAAATGCATAATGTTCTTTTTCCACACTTTAGAAAAGAAAGGGGACTAGTTAAGAAAAGTTTCTATAGCTTTAACCTTTACTTTAGAGGTCTAATTCTAAATGTGCCTTCATCGGCTTGCTCCATGTATGTATTGCTTATGGCCAACTTTACTTCTTTTTAGTGACTCATCATTTACATGTGTTAGCACTGACCAGCTTCTGTGACAACTCTAATGAAACTGGCACGTACTTGTCCGTGACATTTTCATGGAGCTGAACTGAGTTTCTACCGCCTGAATCTTAAACTAATACGTTGTGTGACATTAACAAGGAACATAAAGCTGCCTCACCGGTGAACTGTTAGCATGGTGGTTGGATCTAAACTGCACTCACTGGAAAGGAATAATCAGCCAAACTTTTGACCGTTTGAACGAGTTTATATCAATAGAGTTTTTGTCAGTAGAGCTTTTTTAAGAAGAGCTTTTTTAAGAAATCAATTGATTATTTGACTGTCATTTAAAAAAGAGTTTTTTTTTAAGCTTTATAGAATAGATTGTTTGGAAACATAAAAATAAAAAACACTTTTAATTTTAACTATATGTTATTTTGTAATAAAAATTATTTAAGCATACAAATATTATTTAAAATATATTAAACAATATGCAAAGCACAATATATTAATTATTATATAATTTTAAACCATATGAAACATAAATGAAAATATATCTAACTAAATCTTTTATATGGATTATAATATAAATAAAACTAATATAAAAAATAAATATTAAAACATATTTAAAAAGTCAAATAATATTATATAAATCTCAAAATAAACGTAAAGATATGTTTGTAGGTATTGTAAAAATTATGTGTAAAAACATAAAGGTAAAAGGGACTTAAAAAATAGATTCATTAATTGATCTTAAAAATCTATTTTTAAAAATGCTTTTTTGAAAAATTTCAAATTTGAGCTTCTCAAAAGGCTGTATTTTAGTTTCCAAATAAGTCATTTATATGAAAAAAAAGTGCTTTTAGATTTTACAGCCAAACACTTATTTTTTTTAAAAACAATTTTTAAGGTGAGAAAAAGTGCTTATTCACCTTCCAAAAGTTGAAACAAACAAGTACATAGTTTGACATGATAGGTTTAGTTGATTGGTGACTCTTACACTCGAGATATGATAGGTTTAATTGCATGGTGCCTCCTACATTTCAAGCTTACATTATGTTTAATTAGATGTAAAGTTTTTAATAGAATGAAAATGTTTATAATAGAATAGAACGTAAACACATGAAATATTAGAAAATTATTGTTTGAGAATGATGGAATATTTCATAATGTAATACAGTAAAATATTATTTGAATGAAAGGTTTATAATATAATATAGTGTAAAGTTTTATATTTCATCATAAACCTTCCAAATTGGAAGTTTTTCATTTTTATTATTTAGGATTAAATGAGATGTAATATGAAACTTTCATCTTCCATCTTATTCTATTATAAATCTTCATCTGAAACGATAGAATAATATTTTATTTCATTAATAAACTCCCAATTAAACATGGTCAGGCAACAACTCAAAGAGCTTGTAACTGTTTTTCTTATATTTCAGTTAACAAAATAGCGGTAAAATACATATAATATGAATACAAAAATAAATTAATCAAATATTTATTAATATAACAACTCATTTTGGCTCTTAAATAAAATTTTAATCAATTAAATTTAATTTAAATTAATAATTTGAGATAATTATAATAAAATATTAATTTAAGTTAAATTTAATTAGTTCGATTCAAATTTAAGAATTATTTACGTAGTTGTATAAATAATATGTTATTAGTTTAGATCTAATTTTTATATATTCTGTATAAGAGAAACATTTTTTAATAAAAAATTAGATTGATATTTTTCAAAAATTTTAAAAATTATAAAATAATCAAACCTACTTATGATAGCAACCGTATTAACAATAAATAGACATAAAATAATGTTATTTTAGAGCGAAAATAAGATATATACGACAAAGAATCCGATCCAGCTCTTCCCAAGATTCCCTACTACTTGTCGTCACTGACGAAGCAAGTACAACAATCGTGCGCTAGACGAAATCTCCATGTTTGCGTTCTACCTAACATGCTATGGTAAGTGGTCCAAAAGGGGCTTATGCTGCTCCTTCCCAAAATCTGAATACACGTGTTTGTTGATATTGACGAGATCTGTTCCATTGTAGAATTAGACAATTCTCACTGCCATCCTAGTCAAACTTATTTCCATAGAATCTGCCATTGAAGAGCTTGCGATGCTCAAACGTCTATTCAAGAGTTTGGACGTAAACGCTGTTCACTGTCCTTTGTCTAGGCTACTAGAATGTTGCTGCTAACATAGTCGTGCCATTGAAGGTAAGCTTAAGGTTAGGGAAGATGTAAGTGTTGTACAACTAAAGCCTAAAGTCAATCATTTAACTTGACCTTCATATCCGTGATCAAATAAAATGTATAAATTTCCAAACCAGCTTATCATGTATTGCCTCACTTCACTTCATTACAAAACATTTGACTGATAATTGGCTCGCTTTCCCGTCTAATGGGGATGGGATTCAGCGTCACCGACCCACTTTACAAACTGGGTTAGCTAAACGAAAGAATGTATTACCATGAGTAGATTCCTCAACAGTGTAGAAGCAGACTCTCATTAATCAGTCGCCAGGCACTTCCACACTGTTGTTTAAATTTCTTGGGGGATAAGATCTTTATCCAATCAGCTGTAAGATACTTTTATGGTGCAGATCAGGTGGAAAGCGCCAAAAACTTGTTCCTCAGCAATTCTTGTCCTGGAACTGTACTGAAGTTGTCCCTAGAAAGACCACCGTAGTTCATGGTCTAATATCGTATTGGCCCATCCAGGCTCCCGGATGCAAACTGAAAGCATAACCAGGATAATGATGAACAGTCTCATAGTATACCGCTTGGAACACACATACAAACCAAAGGTACGCCCATTATCATACAGTGAAAGAAGGTAAGCACCATAAGAACAGATTTTAATGCCTTGCTAGCTGCAAGAAATGATCTACTAAATGAAAGTTGACAATGCCATTTCCTCATTTTCAGGGATAGAAGAGTGGAAACGGGAAAAAAAAGGAACAAGCTTAATTAGCTCATGAATTAACTACTACTATTTTCTTTGAGGTATCAATCACATGGGCATATTTGATGTCTATTCACGTTGGCACATAGATGATTTTTTTTATTAATGACAAATTTCCATGCGAAGATACAGCTGGTTTACCTGCTGAACAATCGGATTAGTTGATGTCATAAACTCATGTGTCATACCTTCCCACACAATCTTCCCTTCATAGAGAAACAACAACCTGCAAGTGAAATAAATCGTTAACATTTATGGTGGAGTCTTGCACTGATAGGAACAGAGAACCAAAAATTTCCGGATCAAGGTAACCTGTCAACAGCCCTTCTAATTGTACTATGTTGATGTGTGACAACCACATAGGACGCTATCTTCCCAGTTGTCCCAAGTGCGTCCTCACCCTTAACATGGACGGAACGGATGAGATCTTCAACTACAGTAGATGCAATTGGATCAAGTCCAGCTGTTGGCTCATCATACAAGAGCACCTGTTCAGGAGTGCACAAGACTGAATCAAGTCCAAAGCTTGCTTGTACAGACCTTAAGAAGATGGAGCTTTGCAGTGATGTCACAATAGTCAACAAGAAAATGGGGAGCCTTCTTCTCTCCCAAAATTGTATCTAATTAGCAGAAGCATTACATTGCAGTAGAGAGTAGAGACCCAATATCGAAAAAGCAAAGCTAAGATAAGAGAAAAAGCAAAACAGAGGTGGGAAATTATCGAACAAAATCCTAGAGATGGTAGCCAGAATACTGCTAGGAACCAATTGTTTGTTCAAGTACATATATTTCAGGACAAAATGCAAGCAAACGGGTCCTCTTCTGGAGTTAGAATATAAGTGAAATTGAATACAAACTTCAAATACAGCCAAAATATTATATCTTTCAATACTATCCTGATATCCATGAATAGACTTCTAAAATTTCTCCAGTCAAAAAACAAAAAAGAACAGTGCTAAAGAAATAGGGCTTACTTGTGAATACAGTAGTTCAGTCCGTAAAATAGAACTCAAAATTTAAAAATTGGAATACTAACATTTATTTCCACTCACCAATCTACTGACAGTCAAATTGCAGTCATTGACAAAGACTAGTGAAGTCATCGCCAATATTAAAGAGCATAAGAAGGGAATTCATTTTGTTGCTCAGGTTACCTCTGGTTCTATTGTTTCCTTTGTGATATCATAAATTATGGATCTAGCTAAAGCAACCCTTTTCTTCATTCCACCAGACAACTCTGAGGGCAGTCGATCCTCAACTCCCTGAAAAAGTTTCAGGAAACATTATCAATCAATCTAGGTCGCACAGGTTTCTCTCTTTAAAGATAAGGTATGGAGAAAAGGAAAACAGGTAGTAAATGAGGTGCAGCACAACTATTTCACTTCAAAAACATTCTTGGTAGCTGTCATCAATAAAAGAAGAAAGTTTCTAACATGTTGAGAAAAATTAAACTAAAACACATTAAGCAGAGTAATGATTAACAAGATCAGTTACTTGAGGCAATATATTCAAATCAAAATGTTTCATGAACCTGTTCAACACTAACCGGCTCTTTCTTTCCATGGAAAACTTCTAGCCTCCCATGTCAGAAGTACAAAGGTTGTGAACATAAGTACTTGATTTAGTAAGGAATAAAATTGACATCTTAGGCACACCTTTAAGCCAACAGCAGCCAATGTTTCTTTCACAAGCTCTGATATTTGTTCATCTGGCATACTTGAATTTTCATACCTATTGATCCAACAATAAACAAATCATAAGTTCATATTCAGAAATGAAATTTGCTCCAATTTGACGTAACAGAGTGTTTAGATTTTCTCTTACAGAAGGAAACCAACATTTTCACGAACAGTTAAAGAATCAAATAGTGCTGCGCTTTGAAATACCTGCATGAAATAAACAGTATTAAGACTTACTGATAGCATATGATTATTAAGCATATTTATAACCAAAATCAGCTTTTACCAATCCAATTCGAACACCAGATAATTCCTCATCACTAATCAAACCATCCCTCTTTCTACCTCTGATATAAACTTCACCCTGCACATCAGATAGGGCATGAAAAACTAATGCACTACTACGTACATAAACATAGTAATGCTCAGGGAAATAAAAAATGAAAGAGAGCCAAATTAGTTCATTCACATTGTCTGGAGCAAGAAGTCCAGCCATAATCTTCAAAATCGTAGATTTTCCGGTGCCAGAAGGTCCAATTATTCCAACTGCTTCACCGTTCCTAATCTACATAACCAAGAGAAATGTCAGGATACATGGAGGAATTAAGGATGTCAGAGAGGAAATGGAAGCGTGTGTTTGCATGAAACATAAAAATGGGTTGATTAGTTAATCCCTTGTTGATGGTGCTTATGATAAAGTAACAAGGGAAATGACACACTCAACGTTAAAGCTACATAACCGAACAAATTTACAAAGCTCAGCACCAAATTATATTACCCTAAAAAAATATTAAATTTCTGCTACTGTATCTCAACATAACAAAACCGTCTAAACCAACATTTAACAATCTTTTGCAACAAGAGTGACTAAACAATGACTATTTCATCTTCAATTTCACTATAAAAGCCAAAAATTACTTTCTTGCTTGGTGAAACGAATCAATGCATGGCTGTCAAGGATTGAAAAAGGCTATTCTACCCAAACTTTTGAATTTACTACACAAAATTCACCTTCATTCATTAATGCAAATAGAAGCAGGGCAAAGGCATGTTTAAATCCAACTCAAGAGGGTCAAAGAACTAAATACCCTAGGAAGAGTAGTTCCAATAAAATATGTCCTTAATTCAACAAGCCAAACAATTATTTGACATCCTAAGCCTAGGATGAACAAGTAAATATCAAATACCCAAAGAAAAAGATACACAAAAGTTACCTTGAAGCTTACACCTTTCAGTATATGCTTCTCACCGAAAGATTTGTAAACATTTCTACACTCGATAAGGACATCAGAATCATCCTTCTGTTCACGCAAAGTGCTTAACTGCTCTGATTTATATGAATCCTATTCACATATCGAACATAAATCAGAACCAAAGAATCGTTATAGATAAACTTCCAATAGAAATAGACATTAAGACATCAAAGGCAAACTAACTGAACTACAAAAATTCCAGAAATAGCTATAACAAAAGATAGTGAATAGGCAACAGAGAGACAAACAATCGATGTGAATCGAGGACATCAAAGTTAAAATAAAAAAAACAGTAACAGCCAAATAAAGAACCAAGAACATATAACCAGAGACCAAGGATTCACATTGAATTTGGTTGCAGAGTATTCATCACTCCCGATGTTTGGAGGAGGCGCAACACAACCACAAACAATCTTTCTCTGTTCCTTTGTCTTAGTAGCAGTTGATGACCCAAATGAGATTGTGCCCCAAAGAGGTAATCTAGAAGTAGAGCCAATGGCAATGCTAAGAGGAAACACCATAGAACCGGAGTACGAAACAAGGCTTTCTGGAACCATATCTAGTTCTTGGTGGTGATAATCACCGCCTCAAGAGACCGAACTCAAATAGAAACCGAAAAGAGCTAGAGACTTTATGGCCCAAATCAATGAGAACCAAGAAGTGATCGAGACTGAAGGAAATTTGTAATTTTGTAGCCAACCCAGATAAAATTATTGGCTGAATTTCATGAATACTAACCGAATTCCGCCGTTAACCGGAATCCTACGGTCAACCATTGACTAAATCGCACCGGCACTCAATTTTGCGGGTAATTAACATGCGGGAAAAAAGCATAGAGAAGAAGGCACATGAATGTTGTGCGTCGATAAGAAAGCGACGACTCGTTGTTGGTGAGTGGGACGGTGGGGAATGAACGTGAAACTGCTCGGAAAGAAGGCTACTTTGGTTGAAAGTAAGGTTTCAAATGAAATATGATGTAATGATTTATAATAAATTGAGTGTATACTGATGTAATATTAAAAAATTGTTACGTGAGAGGGATGGAAGTGTTAGACTCTTTGACAGTACGTGTTATATTCCTTGATTTGATTAAGTAGTAGATTTCGTTAATTGTAAGTATGAGATGTTTAGAATTAGCATGTAGATGTTTACTAAGAATAGTAAGTACATCGGATGACCTGCCATAAAATTATCATATGGATAATCTATCAAATGTTAATGATTAATCTCATCATAGTAATGATGTAAATATCCTTAGACCTGAGGTACTCAATGATATCTCGGATATTAATCCTATGCTTTGACACCATTTTTTGTTGTCTCAAGATGAAATCGCTCATAGAGTAGTGATTGGGTACAACTATTAGTATTCAATGGAAATTGGGTAGCCAATAAATAATTTAACGCTCTTGATAGAAGGAGATGATACCTACGACCTCTTGTCTAAGTTATTACTCAAGAGTCTCTGGCCAGAGCAATTATGTGTCATGAACAGAGCCTTCAATGACACATACAATGATGAAATCTTCAAGACAAGAATTAACATCAGTTAGACTAGATCTGACATAGTTAGTCTAGTGAGAGTTAACACATAGCTCATACTCCGAATCAAGTGGGGTATAGGATGGTGAAGGGAGGAATTACACAGTAATTGACTATGGAAAGGTTCGTAAATAGGATAACTAAATATCAAAGAGTTTGAGTGTTAATCCACTTACATTCCAATAAATTGGCATTATGAAACCCTTTATGATTTGTTCGGATTAAGAGTTAATTCAATTAGCCAAAATTACTGAGAACCTAAGAGTTATACATGTAAAAGATTGGATGAAAAACAAAGTGTGCATGACTGTCATTTAAGCAAGCCACGATCGTGATCGACTTAATGACAGATGGTAAATAAGTGAGTTCTTTACTTATGTACACACTAATTTTTAGCAATAAAATACATCCAATACAGAAACTAAGGGTTCAAAAGAGTTATGGAAGTTGAGAGGAGTGATATTGAGATTTTATTAATACAATCTTAAGCAATTGTTGCATGAGATTAATTGTACGAAACTTGGTCTTGATCTAACTCTTACTAGAGCATCTACTTGAACTCATCCTATTTGGTACTCTAACCACCCTTACACATTGATTTTTCTTCATCTTTGCGTGCTCTCTAGAGGCCAAGGAAGGTGTTTGGTGTTTGCTACAATTCAAACAAAAAGAAGATTAAAAAAAGGAGGAGTATTTGCAAGGTACATATGTTGTAATTTCATGTTCTCATAATCTATTTATACATGCACATAGATTCTGGATTTTATGGGAATGTCGTGGGGTTAGAATTTTGATTCCAAAACTACTGCCTTGCCATGTATGTAATGCATGGATCCATGGCTCCCTTACAATGATATTAGAGCTAGTTATGCGTGTATAAGATGATCTATTGAACATGTGCAAACTATTTGCTGGATTGTGGCTGGTATGCATGTTGATTTCAAAAAATTCTTATAAATTGTAGAAATATTTTTTTTTCTGATTTTCTTTCACAAAAATGTTTATAAGATGTTATGTCATGTTTTTGTCAAAGAAAATTTCAATTGAATGTCATTGCTATTTTATTTCGGATTAATCTATAGTCTGCTCAAATGTTGGTTTTTGGGACTTTCTGGAAAACTGAATATATGCGTTGAGTTTGAAATTTTCGTAATAATTCTAGAATTTTTTTAAAATTTTCTTTCATAGAAATATTTATAAGGTGTTATGTTATGTTTATACCAAAGGAAAATACAACCGAATGTCATTTGCTATTTTATTACGATTTTAGTTTCAGCTTGATGCACGTATGAAGTTATGGGAAATTCTAGAAATATGATGAACATGCATGCTTGTAAATTCTAGAATAATTTTATATTGTTTTAATGAATTTCCTTCATGAACCTGCACATATGATGTTGCCACATGTATGAGATGCATGATACCTATTTTTGAAGTGAATGATTATTTATTCTCAAATTTACATGCATGCTGATGGTATATGACAAATGTTAGTGGACATATGATGTGCTAGCTAATTCCAATTAGTTTATAAATAATTTCTAATAATTAAATTCTGGAATTTTTTATTAGACATATTTAGAATGTGTATAAGACTCTGACATTTTTCCAAATTTAATTGAACTTGATTCAATTAATAGATCAAGTTAAAGTCAACACTAGTTAGCTTTTTGAAAGTTGATGGGCCTGACTTGTTTGATGACTTATATGTATGTGTTTCGGTTATCAGACCTTGAAATTTTTTTATGAGATAAGAAATGTATTATTTTGATGCTAGTAGCATGTGCTTGAAATTAGGGTTTCGAAAAATTTCCGAACATCGAATTGGTTTCTTTAGTGTCTAGTAGGTTAACTGGTTTATTTTGATAATTTTGGTAGTCAAGATGTGCTGAAATTGTCTTGATAAATTTGAGATGACCTACGGATGTTTTAGATGACTAATTGATATTCGGGATTTAGAAACCTTAGGGATGAATTTAGAATTAATCCAAATACAACATAGCATTTCTAGTGTGACTAGAAAAAGGCATATGTACTATAATTAAAGTGTTTAATTTGGACATCAAAATAATTGAACTTTAGGGTTCCTAATCGAATCACATTCATAATTCGAATTAGTCGAGTCTAACACTAGTACCCATTTCAGTTTAAGAGTTGAATCGAATTATGAACTTTAGATGTATAGTCAAATCACAACCTAAATTTAACCTCCTTTGTGTGTTACATGCATTAGATGCATTTTAAGGGTGGCAATGGACATAGGCCCAATTTAATTGAATTGTCCATAATCTGAATATATATATGTGATACATATATATATATAATACCATCCAAGTATTGATGAGATCTAAGAATAAATCCCTCAACCAAAATATTAGGACTTATGCCTTCCATTGATATGGCAAGAGCCAAAATTCTTTTAGTGTTGGGTTGTTGGGCAAACCCAAGCTCGCACAACACGAATATGTTCAAACTATGGAAATTAGATTTCCGGATTAATGGGTTGGTCCTAACTAGAAGCTTTGATGGGCAAACCCAAGGTCAATGTGGATAGAAGCGAATTTGGGTAGTATGCATGAGATGTATATGCATTAAGAGTTGATAACTCAATGAGTGTGCTAAATCAACAGTTGATGGTATAAGTCGATAATTGCATAACTGAATGCAATTGGTATGAATTATACCTACCGATTGACCTAAGATGGCTTATTGGGCAAACCCAAGGTCATTCTTAGTGATATTGGATATCGACCCATTAGGAAAATTATAAGTTTTCTCGGATTCGTAGTGAAGGCTATGGATTTGGATAAAAATAGTGGGACCTATAATGCATGTGATTAAAGACCTTATCGATATGCATCTATGTACATTTTAACGCTTTCTCTCATTATTCTAGGTTATTGAATCGTTGCGATGTTTTCGTCCAGTATGAACTTATGCTATCTACTTAAATCTAACAAACTCACTAGACCAAACTTCTTAAATTGGCTACGAAATTTGAGAATTGTTCTTAAATATGAGAAACTAAGATATGTCCTAGATGAGCCACTTCCCGATCCCCCTACTACTGATGCTTTTGATGAGGATTAAAAAGCTTATAAGAAGCTACTGGATGATAATGAGTTGGCTAACTGTATTATGCTAGCCTCTATGTCACCAAAACTGCAAAAGCAGTATGAGGCTATCGATGCTCATATCATAGTCTACCATCTAAGGAAACTATTTGATGAGCAAGCTCGGCCTGAAAGGTTCGAGACCTCGAGGTTGCTTTTTTGCTCTAAGATGGCTAAGGGATCGTCTCCAGTGCAGTACGCGTTGAAGATGAATGGATACATTGAGATGTTAGTCAGTTTGGGTTTCATAATAGATCGTGAATTAAGTATAGACTTAATTCTAACTTGTTTGATTGATAGTTATTCATAGTTTGTGCTTAACTATCGGATGAACTAAATATCCACTTCGAGACCTGATCTGGTTAATCTACTCAAAACAACTAAGCAAACTGTTAAGAAGGACAGTAAGGCTATAATGCTGGTAGACTCTGCTTCTGTTTCTCACAAGAGGAACTAAAAGAAGAAGTTCAAAAAGCTAATGGGAGGTGTAGCTAAGAAGAAGACAAAGGAAAAATATACCAAAGGGAATATGCTTTCACTGCAATAAGGAAGGGCATTGGAAGAGGAACTATAAAGCCTATCTGGAGTTGTTGAAGCAGAAGAAGGCATTAGATGCTCCACCGTCTACTTGAGGTATGTTATTTGTCATTGAGGTTAATACTATTTCTGATCATAACATTTATATATTAGATATCGAATGTGGCTCACACATATGTGTTGATATGCAAGGTCTCAGAGATAGTAGACTGCTTAAGAAGGGAGAGATTGACCTATATGTGGGAAATGAAGGAAGAGTTGTTGCATCAGTCGTAAGAACCTATGTTTTGTATCTTCTTAGTGGGGTATAGTTAATTTTGGATAATTGCTATTATGTACCTGTTGTGAAAAAGAACATTGTATCTATTTCATATCTTAATAAAACGGGATTTCATTTAACTTTTTCAATCAATGGTTGTTTAATTATGTTGAATGAAATGTTGTATGGTACTGTTATATTGAACAATGGTATTTACATATTAGGTATGTGCAATCTAATTTTAAATATCAATGACAATAAAAGACAAAAATGAGATAACTTAAAATCATCTTACTTATGGCATTGTCGACTTGGCCATATAAGTGAGAAGTGCATGGCTAAGCTACATAGAAGTGGTAGCTTAGGGTTATTTGATTATGAATCATATCATACATATGAATCTTGCTTATTGGGCAAGATGACTAAATTACCTTGTAAAGGAAAGGGTGAACGTGTGAATGGGTTATTAGACTCAATACATTATGATGTATATGGTCGGATGTCCATTCATGCTAGAGGTAGTTTTATGTACTTCATTACCTTTATCGATGATTATTCACGAAGTCTGAAGCATTTGAAATGTTCAAATAATTCAAACATGAAGTAAAGAAATAGCTCGGTAAAAGTGTCAAGACATTTCAATTAGATCAAGGTGGTAAATATTTGAACGAGGAGTTTCTAAGTTATCTCAGGGATAACGGAATTGTATCCCAATGGAATCCACCTTACACACCGCGACATAATGATGTGGCTGAAAGGAGAAACCAAACCTTGTTAGACATAGTAAGGTCAATGATGGGCTTAACAGATCTACCAAAATCCTTTTGAGGTCATGCACTCGAGACTACTATTTATATGATAAATAGAGTCCCTTTAAAAGCAGTTGATGTTACTCCATATGAGATATGGAAAAAAAAACTATATCTTTCATATATGAAAGTTTGCGGTTATCTAGTTTACATAAAGCAGATTCAATCAAACAAGCTTAAAGCAAAATATGATAAATGTCTGTTTGTAGGATATCCTAAGGAAATAATTGGATATCAATTCTACAATGCTTTAGAGCAAAATGTGTTTGTCTCAAAGCATGTTGTCTTTTTAGAGAAAGAGTTTCTTCTAAAAGAAAACAGTGGGAGAAAAGTTGAACTTGATGAAGTTCATGATGCTCAAACAGATGCAAATCAACTGTCTGAACCCGAGATTGTTATTTATGGAGATAAGACAATAGTTGAACCTTTTGACATATAAAATATTAGATGGTCAATTAGGATACATAATGTTTTAGAGTGATATGGATTTCTCATAAGTGAACATAACGATGTATTGTTCATAAAGGACGATGAGCCTATAAGTTATGAAGAGGCTTTGAAGAGCTCAAAATTTTAAAAATAGCTTCAAGCCATAAAGTCCGAAATGGATTCCATGTTTGAAAACCAAGTATAGGCTTTGATTGACTCATCCGAAGGGTTAAAACCAATAGGGTGCAAGTGGATTTTCAAGAAGAAAATCGACATGGATGATAATGTGATTACCTATAAAGCGAGGCTAGTTGCTAAAGGTTATCGTCAAAGACAAGGAGTTGATTATATTGAGACGTTTAGCCCCATAGCCATGCTTAAATTCATTAGAATACTCCTAGCCATTGCTTCTCATTATGATTATAAGATATGACAAATGGATGTGAAGACGACTTTCCTAAATGGAAACTTAGCTGAGGATGTGTATATGATACAACCTAAGGGCTTCATATCCAAAGATGGCAAAAAGGTACACAAGCTTCAAAATTCTATTTATGGATTAAACCAAGGTACAAGAAGGTTAATGAGAGTGCTATCATATTCCTTGTGTTATATGTGGATGACATATTATTAATAGGAAATGATATCTCAAGTTTGCAATCTGTCAAAACTTGGTTGTCCCAAAATTTTTCCACGAAAGATTTTGGAGAAGCAACTTATATATTGGGTATAAAAATCTATAGAGATAGATTAAGGAAGTTGCTAGGTCTTTGACAGTCTATATACATAGATAAAGTGCTAAAGAGGTTTAGCATGGAGCAGTCAAAGAAAGGGTTTCTTCCTATGACTCATGGGATAAAACTCTCGAAATCTATGTGTCCCAAGACGTAAGATAAGAGGACACGCATGAGTTTGATCCTATATGCTTTGCGATAGGATCAATCATGTATGCTATACTATATAAAAGACCCGATATATTGTATGCTCTAAGTGTTACGAGCAAATTTCAATCAGATCCCGGTGAGTGTCAATAGGTGGCTGTCAACTATCAAGAATATCCTAAAGTACTTGAGAAGGACGAAGGATGTATTCTTGGTATATGGAGATGGAGATCTCATAGTAAGAGGGCATACAGATGTCAGTTTTCAATCTAACTAGGATGACTCCAAATCCCAGTTAGGTTATGTTTTCACACTGAATGGTGGAGGTTTCAAACAAAAGACGACTGTAGATTCGACGATCGAATCAGAGTATACTACAGTTGCGGAAGTGGCAAAAGAAGTTGTTTGGATCAAGAAGTTTGTTATGAAACTTAGAGTAGTTTCGAGCATTGTAGACTCGATATTATTATATTGTGACAACAATTGGGCTATTGCTCAAGCCAAGGAACCAAGATCTCATCAGAGGTCCAAGCATGTACTCAGGAGATATCACCTAATCAGGGAGATCATTGATAAAGGTGATGTGAAGATAGAGAGAATGCCCACCGATCAAAACATCATTGATCCTTTAACTAAGCCACTTCCTCAAATGAGATTTGATTCTAGTGTACTTGCCTATGGTATTAGATACAAAGGCGATTAGCTTTAGTGCAAGTAGGAGATTGTTAAAGTAGTGCTCTAAAGTCAATCACTTTTAGCACTTTGTACAAACTTTATTTTGATTAATGTAGTGAAAGGCAATTTTCATTAACTTGAAGTTCATTTATTTATGAATTGATGTCTATCTTAAATTGAATTAATGAAGTCCATGATACAAAACATAGCATGAAGGAAATCATGATGAGATCATGATAATGAGATTTCTATCATGTGCAATTATATTAGTGTCTAAATTATCCCTAATCATAGGATTAATGAGATAGGATATTATTAATTTAGATAGACTAACACATGTTATATTCCTTGATTTGATCAAGTAGTGGATCTCATAAACTGTAAACATGAGATGTTTAGAGTTAAAATGTGGATGTTTATTAAAAGTAGTAAGTACATCAAATGACCCGCTATGAGATTATCATATGAATTATCTATCAAATGTCAATGATTAATCTCATCATAACAATGATGCAAATATCTTTAGATTTGAGATACTCAAAGATATCTTGAATATTGATCCTGTGCTTTGACATCATTCCTTGTTGCCTCAAGATGAGGTTGCTCATAGGGTTGTGATTGGGTACAGTTAATGGTATCTGAAGGTAATTGGGTAGCCAATAAAGGATTCACCACTAATGATAGAAGGAGATGATACTCACGACCTCTTGTTGAGGTCATTACTCGAGAGTCTCTGGCCAGAGCAATTATGTGTCATAGAGAGAGTCTTTAATGACAAATAGAGTAATGAGATCCCCAAGACAAGAACTAACATAACTTGGACTAGATCTGACATAGTCAGTCTAGTGGGAGTTGGCACATAGCTCATACTCCGAACCAAGTGGGATATAGGATGGTGAATGAACGAATTGCACGATAATTGACTATAGAAAGGTTCATAAGTTAGATAATTAACTATCAAAGAGTTTGAGTGTTAATCTACTTATATTCTGGTAAATTGGCATCATAAAATCCTTCATGATTTGCTTAGATTAAGAGTTAATTCAAGTGACCAAAATTACTGAGAACCTAAGGGTCACATGCATAACAGATTGTATGAAAAACAAAGTGTTCATGACTGTCATTTAAGCAAGCCATGATTGTGAAGTGGTACATAAGTGAGTTCTTCACTTATGTACTACAATTTTTAGCAATAAAACACACTAAAAAAAGAGGTTAAGGATTCAGATGCGTTCTGGAAGTTAAGAGGAGTGATCTTGAGATTTATTCATGCAATCTTAAGAAATTGCTGTATGAGATTAATTGTACGAAACTTGGTCTTTATCTAACTCTCACTAAAGTATGTACTTGAACTCATCTTATTTGGTACTCTAACTGTAACATCTCATTACCTGTGGGAAGGTTAAAATAGTAAATATGAGTGATTAATGAGAGTTTAGAAGTGCATTTTTCATGCTCATGCATAATATGGCATACAAATACACGTGAATAGTAAAAGTTTAGCACATGAAAATAATTGTACGTGCATCCATGAATAATTCCAGGCATAATTGGATTGAGTTGTAATTTTTGAAAATTTAGTGAATTTCAAATTTATTTATGTTGAAAATACTACTGGTTAGTGGAATTGTGAGATTTGTGACTTTTGGTGAATTTAGGAATAAAATTCAGAAAATTAGAGAAAATAGGAAAAAAAAGAAATAAAAAGAAGATTGGAGATAGTTGGATTGTAATGATGAGAGTTTAAGGGAGTTAGTTTCAAAAGAAATTAAGTTAGAGCTTAGGCATTAGGAAAGTGACAAGTGTCACTTAGTTGAGGGGCTTTTGGGCTCATTAAGGATAGAAATAGAAGAAAGAAATGTAGTCTTGCTTTTTAAGAAGGGGGAAACATGAATTGAGAGAGAGAAAGAGAAGTTAAGAAAGAAAAGAAGAGAATTTCGGTGGTTGAGATAAAAGAAAAGAGTTGAGCTAGGATTTCAGCACTTCCTAGTCTTGAGACGGATTTTGAAGTGGGTCAAGAATAAAAAAAGAAGAGGGAGAGAAGAGCTTCAAATTGAGTCAAAGATCTCTCCATTTGGTGAAGAATCAAGGTAAGATCATTTAAATCTTTTGGAATTTTTTGGAAGAGTTTTAGACCATGGAGTTAGGAAATAAATGGGTTTAAGTATTCTAGAATCCAATTTTAGCGATTGGGCATTGTGGGATTTTTCTATTTGAAAACCCTATTGAGTTGAGGTTTGAGAGTTAAATGAAGTCAAATTGGTAGCTGAGTGGTTATACTAAGGATTTTCCAAATTTGCACAGTGCAAAAGTTCAAGTTTTCCTTAGGGGTAAATTTTGTGTTCTGACTTCAGAGAAAAATATGGTTTAATCTAGGCTAAATTAGACAAATTTATCTTCTGGAAAGTTGTAGCTTATCTTTCTATCTTTTCAACGGTATATAATATGAAGTTTTTGGACATCGGAATCGAAAGTTATGATCTTTATGAGTAGAGACGCTCAGGAGAGTAATCTGTTTCGTCTTAAGAGTCACTTCATCTTAAGTTAACTTTGCTTCATCTTAAGTTGACTCTGCTTCGTTTTAAGAGTCACTTCGTCTTAAGTTGACTTCGTTTCGTCTTAAGTTGACCATCTGCTTCTTCTTAGATTGACTTTCTACTTCGTCTTATGTTGATTGAAACTTCTTCTAGTCCAATTTTGACCCCTTATATGATAGAATTTGTCTTCTAAGTCTCATGAAAGGTGTAGATCTCAAAGTCCTCTTCAAATTCATCCAAAGAAAATCTTGATCCAATACCTATAGAGAAAGTTATGCTAGTTGCTCCGAAATAGGTTCAATATGATCGAGGACAGAACCTTGTTTGATTCTTTTAGCCATAACTTTGTCATCCAACCTCCAAATGGAGTGATTGTTCAACCAATAGATTTTTAACACATATTTCTATCTGTCCATGAAAATTGGTAGCATTATAAATTGATTTGGAAAAGTTTGGTTGAAAGAAAGTGAGGGAATCTGTTGGAATATTATGAACTGGTGTGATTTCACTGAACATGTTGGGCTATTTCGGTTATACCTGGATCTATAGGATTCTAAATGAGATGATTCTTAATTTGGAGTGAACTAGAGATATAGGCTTACAAATTATCTAGAGAAGTCAAATTGTGATTCAGTCTCTGAGATATTTAATTTCTGGAAGGAAGTTGTGTATAGTATACTATTTTGGATAAGAACAACCTGAAAATGTTTGTAGCATATCTTCCAAATTACTGAACCAAATTGAGTGATTTTAGTGTCAATAGAAAGATGAGACATAGAGGAACACTTGCCTAGAAGAGAGAGTGACCAAATTACATCAGTTTCACTTTCTGATTGAATGTGAATAGTAGACCTAAAAGTGTGACTTGGAAAAATTCTGAAGTGAGTCAATGAGAAAGGAATGGAGATTTAATGATTTTACTGAGGAATAAACCTAAGTATAAATTATGAGAATGACTTTGTGATGAAATTAATGGTAGAATAACTGGGATTGTCATGAACATGTATTGTACATAATTCATTTCCTACATGTGCATTATTGAACAATTATAATTGTGCATATTGTGATATATGTGTATGTTTTGCATAATATAGAGGAACGAATTGAGCACCATCCTCCAGACATTGCCCGGACTTTGAGGCAATAGCTTTTGGAGCAAACTATGAGTAACCTAGACGGTCTCACTTAATTACTTATTTGCTTAATTTATGTTTTGAATGATAATTGAATGTGTTTAATTGTAGATTCTATACAGAAGGTCCAACGAATGTGAATGTGGATTGAGATACGGAAGTGCTACTTGAATGTGAATATGAAGATCTAAGTGCCTTATAATGTGAGGGGTTGTGGTACTGCATTCCATGCATGAATGCATAATCAGATAATGATAGTTATGACCAGAGAAGCCACCGATCAGAGCTTAAAGCTCAACAGTGAAAAGAGCCTCGAGCTTAGACAGTGATTAAGAGTCTAAAGCTCACTATGTATAAGAGCCCTGTATCCTCCTCGGATAAGGGACAGTTAGTAATGAGCCCGGTATCCAAAAAAGGATACGGGACAATTCAAGTACTCGATCACAACAACGTAACAATTGAAAAAGTATCTCATAAGCATTCCATAAGCATTTTGATAAGTATGTTTGATTGATTGAAATGAGTAATTGCCTATGCTTGAGTGAAAATGTGCTATATGACCTATTATGCAAAATTGTGGATTACATGTTATGTGAAATGATGTGTTGCATGAATTGAGTGAACCATCGATAATAGTTATCTCATTGAGTTTGTAAAACTTACCAAAATTACAACATTGTCTTTTTAGGACTGAGAGACGACTCTAGCTACTAAGAGGCTCTATCAGCCGTGTAGATTGTGTTTGGCAAGAGAAGTCATGGCTTGAAGGTCGGTCAACTAGGATTTTTGGATAAATTAGTTAGATTGTGTATATTTTCCTTTTTCATGTACTACTTTTGTATTAGGTTTTAATAATGTACATATAGAAAATATTGAAAGACACAATGTAGACATTCGGGTTTTATGAAATGAAACGAGGGAAAAGGTTGGTTTTAAAATATTGTGGTTTTTCTATCGATGCTTTATAAGTGAATTATGATACCATGCCATGTGTAGTAAATGTAATGATCGACGTAGCTTGCCTTTAGCGTAGGTTATATACCGGAATGACCTCTGGACGTTCCGATGTGTACCTTGCAGTAAGAGGTTGCTACACTAACCACCCTTACACATTGATTTTTCTTCATCTTTGTATGCTCTCTAGAGGCCAAGGAAGTTGTTTAGTGTTTGCTACAACCTAACACAAAGAGAAGATTCAAGAAATGAGGAGTATTTGCAAGGTACATATTATGTAATTTCATGTTCTCATAATCTATTTATACATGCACATAGATTTTGGATTTTCTAGGGATGTCGTAGAGTTGAAATTTTGATTCCGACACTTCCGCTGCCTAGCCAGATATATGATGCATGGATCAATGGCTCCCTTACAAGAAGGGTTCATAATGTAATATATTGAAATATTTTTGGATGGATGATTTATAATATAATATAGAGTAAAGTTGTTTATCATTTTACATTACACCTTAAATCCCCTAAATCAGAGGTTTTTTATTTTTACTGTTTAGAATGGAATGAGATGTAATATGAAATCGTTCCCTTTCATCTCATTCCATTCTATTTTATTTGTAAACCTTCCTCCTAAACGATGAAATAATATTATATTCCATTCCATTCCATTAATAAACCCTCAACTAAATATAACACTAATTTCTATTTCTCAATGATATCCCATGATCAAGATAATTGGAAAAATCCCGTGAAACCATTTCATGGAAGTTCATTGATATTTTCTTCGACTTCGATTCTTGATTTTGGTATTGCTCCTTTTTTTAGTAATATTTTTTTAAATCAGGATATGAAATGAATAAAAAAAGTCTAGTTCAAATTCGAACTTAATAAAACAAATACTAAACTAAGCATTACGTGCTTAATATATGACTTGTTCAAGAAACTTTTTGAGTATGCCTAGTATCTTTGCATGGAAAGGATGATTCATTCGGGTCAACATGAGAGTCCAATTACATTGCATTGCCAGAATCCATGTTGTATATTTGAAAGAGGTTGACCTCCTTGCTTTTCTCATGGTATAATCTTCTTCTCGCTAAGCCCCTTTCTCCTTGGTCTGTCCCTCTATTAGAGGTGTTCCAGAAATGTCTGCAATCGAATAAATAGCTCTACGAACGAATGGATCAGATAGCAAGGAGAAGAAAGCAATTCTTAATTGTTAGTACTAAAAAAATGTAGCGGATTCGATAGCGCGGGTGATAATAAAAGCTCGTTGTCATTACATTAATAAAAAATGGCTTGGCAGAGTCTTAACAAATTAGTCCACTACAAAAACAAGCCAACGGGAGTGGTGATGCCGTATGTAAAAAGGAAGAAACTCATAGAATGGTAGAGACAAATAAAACTTTTGCACATTTTCGTTAATTCATAAACAAAATCTATATATATATATAGAGTCATGGAGCCATACATCTAGATCGGAACTCATTTTTCACTATTCTTATCAAGATCAAGTAATAATTTTATGATAAGTCTCTATTCTTTTTCTATGTATATAAATTCTTGCAATTTTGAAAGTTGTTTCATTTTCTTTAGGCTATGTTTGGATGGGAATTTATTAATGGAATGGAATTTAATGTAATATTATTGGGAGTAGAGTTTATAATGGAATCAAATGGGATAGAAGATAAGAGTTTTATATTACATCTCATTTCATCCTAAACAGTAAAAATAAGAAACATTCGATTTGAGAGATTTAGGATGGAATGTAAAATGATAAAGAATTTTATACTATATTATATTATAAACCCTTCATCCAAACAACATTTCACTATATTACATTATGAACAATTCCATCCCTTCTAAATAACAATTTTCTAATATAATATCCATTTATATTCCATTCCATTATATTAAAAACCTTACATCCATCCCTTAGGAAAAGAAAATGAAACGAAAGGGATCCAGGGAGAATAGTATAAGTGTGTTAAATTTGATGAATGTTTTGGAATATGGATCCAAAATAGGATTCCGTAGTTGGGTTCCTTTATTTAAAAAGGATGATTAGTATAAATTTAATTACTTTTACATTTGTAAATAATTTGACCCAAATGTTTTAAAATTTCTTATTAGGTTATTAACAGTTATTAAATTAAATGAGATTATCTAAACTTTATTGAGTTAGTATATACATAAAAGTAAAATCAGTGTTTTAAAAACAAGACCGAAAGTTAAATTGGTAAAATGAGATGTTTAAAGTTTAAAATATTTAACAAGTACTAAAACTGTCATAAAATTGATTAAAGATTAAATAAAATTTAAAAATTTAAAATATAATTAAAAGATAGTGTCTTTATTTATCAAAGAATTTAAAGTTTAATCGATAAAAGAGATTGGTAAATAAAAATTAATTGATTTATTTTAACTTATAAGACGAGAGATATTAAAGTAAATTAAATTAGAAAGGTTAAAACTAAACTAAAAAATTGAACAATTCAAGATTTTTATGATTAGACCGGTCAAACTAGTTGTGTTTTCTAATCATCGACTACAATAATGATAAAGTAAGAGAGAATTATTTCTTAAAATAATTATTACATAAGAGCACGAAAGAACAGTGCTCTTTAGAAAATGAGATGGACATATGGTATTGGCTTGTTCCGTTATAGTAGTTCATTATGAATTCATATGAAATAGTAATAGATCCCCACAACTATGCCAGTGGAGGTTTTGAAGCAGTTGGCGTGTTAGGCATACTAAAATATCAGAGGTGTTGCTTGGGATCGAGTTTGCGTTGGCCAATTGTTAGTATATGAGGATAAATATGAAGAAGACTGGTATGCAGGTAAATTCCAAGGCGTTGGTCCGGCAGAGTTGATGCCGTCTCTTGCGTAGGTTATTTTGGCATTGGAGACAGAGAAGGTGATTTTCCAGACAAAAATGGGGAAACTGTAGATTTCAGGGACAATTTGAAGGCTGCCACTATCTTGCCATTTAAGAGTTGAATAGCCAAATCTTGAAGAAAGCAAGGATGGTGCTGTGACTTGCGTGTCGGTAAAAGATTACAAGCTGTGCTGTCGAAATGCTCAACAAATTAGGAATTTGAACATACCCAAGTTCAAACTTTTCCAAGAAAGTGAAGTGTCGGGTAGAACAAACAGTTTATGATTTTGCATTGTGTAAACAGACTATCCTAAACAGACAAAACTGAAATTCATGTGTGACTTTAAAACTGTAATTTTCACTTCAAACTCCACACTATTTCATACTTTTCCCATGAAACACCACCAAAACTAGTTGTTCTTTTTGCTTAGGAGTCAGGGTCCCGGTCGGAAAGAACACTATAATCAACGTCCTCCTTATTTGGCAAGACTTGGACACCGATTGATGCTTCCTTGTCAAGAAGAGGAAGGAGAAGAGGCTAAAACTTCTGCATAATTTTCTTCGAACTGAACAGACATCCTTCACAGTAGTCATTCGATTCAAAGAACCACCGTTCCAAAACTGTGACATTCTCATCTCATAAGGCTCCTCCTCCTTTATGTGCATAATAAGACCAACCAAAATTACCTTCAGTCATTATGTACTGAACAGAAGCAAAAGCCTCAATATCGGTTTTAACAAAACATTATGAAAGAACAGCTTATGTTTCACATAAGAGGAAGTAAATGAGAAAGGAACGAAATTATGACAAGATTAAAGGTCACCATCATTACATCCAGTCCGAAGTCCCGCAATAAAGTAGGGTCTGGAAAAGTCTGATAATACACAGTCTTACCCCTAAATAATAGAGAGGTTGTTTCCGGACAAGACTAAAGGTAAATAAATGAAAATGTCAACTAAGACTCTGAAATAACAAGCTTTTGCCTTAATGTTGAATTTTACATCCTAATTAGCACTTGCTGCTGGAGTACTATCTAGTGAAACTAAACTAAACCCATTAGCCAATCACTTTATCTACCATATGTTTCCATGTGTGTATAGGTTTTACAATAAACGAGACTCTTGATGTTTACCAACGCCCAAAGAAAGTGGAACTGTTGCTTGGCTAATACATCTGTATATCTTAATAATCATTGTCAGATTGCATAACTAAATCTTAATTCCAAGCTCAATTTTTTTTATTGATTTACCCTACCACGAGGTTTGTTCATATATGGATCCCTGCCTCAATCCATAAAGAGGTCAAGAGCACTCTTGGCACCTGCTAAGTAAGTTCAGTGAGAGTTGTATACCAATCAATACATACATAAGACAGAATGAATTGCAGATCCACTCAATTTCTTGTGTAATGGGAAAATGATTCTCTCCCTGTCCATAAACCCAAAAAGTTCAGCCAAAGGAAGAACTCTAGTGATTGTAACTCTTGAACATGAAAAAGAACAATCAATTTCATTTCGATGCAATTGCAAAATAGCCATGTATAACATTGAACAAGGTGCAATTCAGGTTATGATTAAACAAATCAGAGTTTTATTAGAAAACAAAATCTTTGCTATACCTTATCAGTATCTAAATCACATTTCCGATTAAAGCCTAAAGGTTGACTGGACCAATCTCTCCCAACTTCTCCGCACCATCAACGGCAACACCAACGCGTTTCACCGAATCAAAAAGCGGCAACACTCTCTTTCTGTAATGGATAGGGCGGGAAAGCTCCTCGTCGAGATCGATGTTGATGCTCGTGACGCCGATCTCCATGAGCCGGAAACCTAGCTTCTCTCCTACGCGTGAGGCGGTTTTCGCGTCCCAGAGCTGTTGAGAACGCGGGAATAAGGTGGCTCTGGTTCGGTATTGCGCCAGAAACTCCTGCTCGGTAGAGGACGCCATGGCGATGATGGTCGAAGTCGTAGGATTTGTCACCTGAGCGGTGATTTTCCGGCAAGAGAGCACTAGCCGGAGTAGGTGTTGGTGGTTGGAGGGGGATATCATTTTCTTCTATAGAGAAAGTGCCAACTCGCGGCGGAGCTAGCCTATCAGTGAAAGAAATAGTGAAAAGGTCCTTACATTTGAAATATTTGCATTTGAGGACATAATCATTTGTTAAAAGAACCGAATAAAGATGAGTCCAAAAATTGGGCTTTGGGCCCAAAACAGCAAATTTCCAGAGTAGCGACGGAGGAGGAGATCAAAACCTGAAAAGAGCAAACATTTCTTCCGGTTGGTTTTTACTTTTTAGGGATTGTTTGATAACCAGGATAAGGATGCCCAAATTCAGGTTAAGTTTATCCTGGTTGGTTTTTCAACTTCTTGTGTTTCAGGTTCCCTCTAGAATTTTAGCTATCAGGTGAGGTTTTGTTTGAGTATTGGCTTTGCATTTCTTTTTATAGAATGATGATTCAATTGTGCTGAGTTGAATATGTAGAAATGCAATCTGCTACGTTTTCGTTTAGATGCTGTGAACTTTTGATCTGATTGGTGAGGCTTATTCTGCTGTTGTGTGTTTTCATTGATGCTTTTTGGAATATCAGGAAGGATGTGGGTTTTCTGCAACTGCAAAATGGTGTCAATATTGGCACTTGCAGAAATACTGTTCAAGGAAGATATCTGCTTTCTGATGATACTGGTGAGTGCTTGGTTTTAAATGACGTTATCTTTGTTGTTAAATCCTAGGATACTGCGATGACCTTTTAAAAGACTTCATTTTGTTGAGGTTAAACTCTATTTTTGGATGATCTTATAGAAAACTATTTATGTGAAGAAAAGTATAATATCCTATTAATTGTTGCTTTTTTCAATCATGTTTTGGGCGTAGCATGTTAATAGTCGTTATTTTCAATAACTGTCACTTCATTTTGTTTGATAATAATCAGTGCCTGGTTATTTTAGGCCATGTATGCTCTGCGTTATCGGTGGACCCTCAGTCACGCTGCTGTCCTCAGAAAGGAGAGAGATTCTCATGTCGGTGAGTTTAACATAAGAAGGTTTTGTATGAATCCACCTTGTCCAGACAGCAAAAACTGATTTATGTTTGGGTATGCATTTCCAGGGGCTGCAACGTCCTTTCGCAGTGTTGTAACTCCTATGAATATTGTGTCTCATGTTGTTTGAATCCTGCAAGAGTATTTTCTTCACCATTTCATTCATTGCTTTGTTTTGATCTTAATTTGTGTAATCTGCAAATATAATTTATTGCTTGATTTTATTCTTCAGACACAAAATGAAGAAATCATAAAGGTGAAAATAGCAAAACCACTTACTGCAGGTAAAACTAACTTTATGGTACCCATAATCTAAAGGTGACTATCCATGGCTTGATGATTGATCATATCAAGGATCTTTCTGAATTTGATTTTTTTTAATAAGTTCAGATGGATATACTTGATGGAAGCTAGATATTGAAGTGCTCTTTTATAACTGAAATTTACTCTTAAGGAATAAGCTTTGAAGATGATACATTGCTGATTTCGGTGAAAAATCTGGCCAGTCAGTCCCAGTTCCCCTTTATCCTGAATTTATTGAAGGGACATGGAATAAAGTGAAATTTTGAAAGATGATAACCTTTATTATACAAGCTTTTCGTTTTCTTTTGGCAGGCACGTATACTAGTGTTTTCGATTACTGTGCTGGGAGGTGCCGTCATAATTCTGAGAGTGTGGTATGTACTGCTTACATGATTTTCTTTTTCTTTTGGACGTTGGGAACCCATGCGTGGAATGATGATGAGCATAGATGTCAGGTTATCATGTCTATTTGAGTTGTAATAGACCAATGATTTGAAGCAAGAAAAATGTAGTGGTTGATGAAGTACACCAAAAAAAAACTTGTTGAATGGACTATTCTTTAGTAACTTGGATATATTGGAGCATCTGTCTTTCATGGCTTAAAACTCTTTGTGTTAATGTGCAAAGAAATATATGATAAAGTCTTACAATAATGATGTAAATAAAAGATTTCAAGATTATCAGCAAGACTGTAAGCACTTTGGGGTGGGGGAAAGGAAGAGGCCCTTGTATTGGATGAATTTCTATATACATGATCCATATTTTTTGTTGAGGATCATCTGATTTCCAAGTTATGGAGACATCAAAGAGGTGGTACTACAAATTAACTTGGGATTTCTTTATTCAATTTCCTTTTGATGGTCCTAACCCCTGAATGAACTTCTTTGCTTATTGATTTACATTTTTTGACAAAGATACTGTTAATAATACTTGCAATTCTGATACGAATTTCATGAGATGCACTTATGAAATCACTTAATAGCTATGATATTTGCATCTGAAACAAGGTTGAAATTTTACAGGTTCATGAAAACGCCTATCTTAGTGATTTCCATCATTGCTTTTCTCTGCCATCAAATGCTTCTGGTATGTCTATTGCTATTACTCATCAACTAAAACAGTGTACGGGACTATGAATTTTTTCTTACTTTTTGTCACCACTCACTAGCTTTAAACTAAGTTTACCTCCTTAGCAACTTGAATTCCTAGTTGAAAAGAATTGAGGTGGTTGATGGGGAACATTCTTATATCATTTTGCATGCCATTCTATTTTACCTATTTTTCATAGGATGGGGCAAAGAAAATACTCCTCTTATCTGTAAGGTTTGTCTTTATATTTTTGTTTCCTGCTATTTAGATGGGGCTTTTTAATTTCCCCAAACTTCCAAAACCTTTTTAAGTCAACGTATACTGCAGCAGCTGAGTAGCTCTAGTGTGAGCTTAATCCCTGACTTAACATCTTTTGTTCCTTTTGTTTCTAGCCTTGATCAACCTGTGTACCCAATTGGGTTGTTAGGTTGGGCCTCAATTGTATTATAACTTTTTGCAAATTTAACGCATTCTAGATAACTCTATAGCACCAAGGATGGGTTAGAGAGAGAAAATCCTTCTTCTTCCCTCTACCTTCCCCTACCATTCCTTTGGATCTTCTACATCAAAGTTCTTTTCCTGGTTGTGTTCGTCTCCCTGGTTGTTTTTCTCCTACGTGATTTACATTGACCATTTTGCTAATCTTTTTCTACAGCTTGCAAAAACATTAGTTTTTCCAGGATGATAAGGAAAAATAACTTTTCTGTGCTGTACTTTTGCACTTGAACAGGGGCCAGTTATACACAACTGGAAGCAAGACTAGTTGGAATCAACGTTGTCGTTGGAAAGTGAGTTGCTGGTGGTCTAGTTCGTTTCCCTTTGGGCATAACCAAATATTTGACTAACATTTATTTATTTATGATTTATTACACTTGAGAATAGGGAAGGGGAGTCCTGTGATTCAGTTTGCAAGTCAAAAGGACAATCATGTGTCCTAAATAAGCTTCTGGTGCTTAATCAGTGTGACATGTAAGTAATACTTTCTTTGGGTTTTTTATTTTGTATTTTCATTTATACTTCACTTTTCCTATGAAGGTAAAGAAATTGCTCTTTCATTGCATTATGTGTGTTCACTACAGCTGTTGTGATTTATGATATGCATTCATGGATTGGTTTGTCAATTTTTATGCCTATTTATGTAGTCAGATGTTAAAGGGTATGACTTATTATATGGTCGTCCTATGTATGTCTTTTGGCCAAATTTATAGATCCGTATTTGCCATCTATTTCTTATTCTTTGTTCACCTATTTTAATGGGGAAGTATAATATGGTGATTGTTTATTTTCTTTTTGACTTTGCTTTTGGACGAGAGAAGAATGGAGTATATTTATTATGATGATTATAGCATACACACCATGTTTGATGTCAAAAGGTAAATTGTATTGCATGTGGCCACGAAAATGATCTGGTGCTTCTAGGAAGAAATTTGTCTGTTCACTTGATTTTGCTCCTTTTCCTCCTAAATTCTTCCTTGAGTTTGCTGATCTTTCCTTGTAATTTTTCTCTCTCTATCTTAAGCATCTTATGACACGTCTACGAGATTGTTAGATACTTAGAAGAGGTAAATCTGATTTTATTAAATACCAGAGGAGAGATGTAATTACAATGCATAGATTTAACCTCGTTTTGGATTGGTATAACCTACGCCCAAATGCCAGAGAGTTCAAGTTGGAATTTAGTGCAGCACGACTCTAATTGAGATTATTGCCTTATCATTCTAATTGAGATTATTGCTTTATCATTCTTGTTAATGTTAGTTCTCTTTTTTAATAGTATGCAGAAATACATGAGTTGCAAGGGGACTTGTTTAGCCAGCACTGGAGCAGATCAACCTGCTGAAGTTGTTGATGATGCTCCAAAGCAATTGGTATATTTACTGTTCTCGCTCATAATGTTATATAATTTAGCAGTTTAAACATCCTGGGAGATTAGTTTAGACAATTAGGAAATATGTTTATCCATCCATATAGTTACAGAATTATTGGACTCATAACTAACCAAAGAGGGTTTTACATTGCATTCTCCTCTTTTTTTTTTTCAATTTTTATGCCTTAACGTCTCAAATCTTAATGCAATAAAAACCAATTCTTCAAATTACATTCTTGTGAACGCCTTTTTCTTTAAAAAGTCCTCAAATTCCTATCTTTTGTAACAAGATGAATAAGAATGCTAAACAATTGCTTTAATTTCTGCTGTTCTCAGATCAGTCTGTTCTAGATTGTCTTTTCTTGTAGGTTAGTATTTCTAGCCTGTATTTTGGTACAGACTAAACTTCTAAATCGTGGTACTAATTCTTGAGACTGCATTTCATGATAAATGCTGTGAATATCGATACTTTAGTTAGAAAGAGTCAAGTTCCGTCATTTTGAACTGATGCAAAATATGCTTTTTGCTGTATTTTAGCCAAAGACACCACCGTTGCTGAATTTTCAAAACCTCAAGTTGCAGGGAACTGGAATTTTGTGTTTCCTATCCTGAAGTGCATTTGACATGCCCCTTTGATACATTTATTCATTTGTCTTAAGTGATGCAATTTGGAACATACAAATTCTCAACCCAAAAGGCATGCAGTTTATTTATGAATTTACTGTAATTTGTTGAAACAAATGTCGTAAGGATAGTAAAAAAGGAGGAAGGATGAAATGAACACAAACTTTTCTTTTTTGTACTTTTATTCACAGGATCTGGAACAGCTTTTTAGTATTCTTGTATTTATTTAATATTTGGAGAAAGAGGAACACATATATTACTGAACCCTTCTTTTCCCGTTATCTTTCATCAGAATCCTGGAGCTTGCTTGTATACTCGAACTCAATCAATGCTTTCCTGTGATGGTTCACATCGACACACCCGGAGACTTTGCCCTTGTGCATAGTGTTTGCTTCAGTAAGACTTGGTTCCTCTTTCTGTAGTTTTTTCATTAGTATTGATTTGTTGTGAAATATTGACTTGTTGCAATAGCACGAGATTTTCATCTTTGTGCGTGTGTTAGTGGTTTTAAAAGCATATACATTAATGGAGGTATTAGCACCAGTGCATCCATAACTTTCTTTTGATAATATGTTTATGAGTGGTATTAGTCGCTGCAGTAAAATGTCTTGCCCTTCCGTTCCAACTTCCATCAAACCATAGCTTGTTTGCTCTTTGCATTTTGACCAAATTCTATTGCCAGTTTTCTCATTTTGGTTGTTTTTTTGTTCGTTGTGGTAAATTGTGATTGTTTGACTTTGTTGGCTGAAAAAATTGTTTTAAAGTGGCAATCAAATTTTTGTGATTTTAAACTTATTAGATACTTTGCATTGAGGAGAATCTTATAGCATGAAACAGTACTCAATTATCTACAACTCACGATCCATTTGCAGGACAATTTTGTTAATATCTGATGCTTGATGTCCCAAATCAGCTTCCTCTAGTTCAGGATTCAACTGTAACGTGCGTCTACTTTCAGAGCAAACCTTTGGTTTTGAGCCCCGGCAAACTTTCGACGTAGGTCCCATTCTCTCACACAGTACTGTGAAAATTAACTTGGAAGTAGAAGGTAATGGCCATACTAAGAATTGGGGGGCTTGGGACATCATTTACAGGATTATTGTGTAACTCATAGTCCAATCAACACATTTGGTGCTGTGTGATTTTGGCGGATACAAATCATGTACATGAAACTGGTACAGAGGTGCATGTTCTCAGGCTCTCAGATTTAGGTTTATGACACCAAAAAAATTGTCATGGTTTTGACAATGTAACAAATGTTGCAGAAGATGCCATGTTTCATCTGAGTTAGCTTTGGGAGGTCCCTTAATATTTGACGTAGGAGTCTACTGAGAACTACCGAGAAGAGAAACACGCAAAGTTCACCGAAAACAACATAACTGGGAGCTCTTATATTGGTAACAATCTTCTTCATCCACCCAACCCTGAAAAAGAACTGAGTGAAGTCTTTGTTAGGCTTTTGCATCCTTATCCTCCTTTGCACACTGTTTCCACCCCCGTTGTTGCTGTGTTTTCTCCACGGCTCTTAATGTCTTTATAATTCAAGAACCTGCTGAGAGTCCTTTACACCATCAAAGAATAAGGATTAGCAATAATACTCAAAATCTACAAAGAGAATTTGTAAATTCTTCACATTTAACTGCAGACAATAAAGGAGTTCTGAGTCAAGAGAGCTGATAAAAACCAGAGAATAGAAGGTCATCGTAACTAATAGACAACAAAAGGAAGCTATCCAAATTTCTATGAAATCAAATTGAGAGACAAGTCATAAAGTCTACCCTTTTCAATCCGTAACCAACAAATTTAAGACAAGCTTCTGTTTCTGCTCGTTGTTTCTCTGCTTCTATTCGTTGCTTCTCAGCTTCTGCGTCGCATTGGTTCTGTGTTCCATTGTTTCAGTGGGCTGTCTTGCTTATAGTCTGTTTAAAATCTCATATTGGTCCTACCACTTTGAGGAGGATCGGAAGGTTCTGAACATTTATTAACCTTGTGTAAATATTTGCATTTGTCAAATTGTCAAAACTCTAATGTTTAAAGCAGTAGTGAGGGTTCCTATCTCTATCCCTCTTAAAGTACGTTTCAGTTTAATTTTCGAGTTTTATGCCCCTTACACTCAAAAAAGGTGGAATCATCACCTCAGGCGCCCCCACACTCTGGCCTGATAGAGTAGTGAGGGGGTAAATTACAATTTGATCTCACTTTTAGCTTCTTATAAAGGTGACCTAGTATCTGGTGCGCACAAAGAGCCATCACATTGGATGAACTCTTACACTGTTGCTGTCGGGACTCAAACCTAAGACCTTGCACTCAGCTTCCTTTCTAATAATCAATTGAGCTACTCATGCCGGCAAGTTTTATGCTTTTTATTCTACTTGAGCAAGTTTTCAATTCCCTATTGGAGTAAACCCATGTAATTCAATCGAATAGAAATTCCCCATTCAAGTACATTTCAACTTATATTCTCATTAATATATGAATTAATTAGACATTAAAGAAGCAAAATTTTATGGGGTGTTTGGTTAAGGGGTATGAGAATAAAACAATGGGAATGGAATGAATGGTT
Organism: Erythroxylum plowmanianum; assembly: GCA_025531925.1. Taxonomy (NCBI): domain Eukaryota; kingdom Viridiplantae; phylum Streptophyta; class Magnoliopsida; order Malpighiales; family Erythroxylaceae; genus Erythroxylum; species Erythroxylum plowmanianum. The sequence goes on from JANVCQ010000005.1 coordinate 9,128,794, forward strand.
ATGGGTGGTTGGTTATTATGATTGATTAAATAGTTTTTTCATACCCAAATTTTAGGTAATGATCCATACCCTCTATGTATGGGAGGAATGGGTTTGATTCCTATATTAATCAAGATAAAATATAATTAATTAATTAAAATATATTTAATTAATTAAAGTCTAATTAAACTATAATTAGTTAATTAAAATATAATTAATTAATTAAAATATAATTAAGATGTAATTAATTAATTAAAATATAATTAATTAATTAGTTAATTACAATGTAATTAATTAAAATATTATTCATTAATTACTTAAAATATAATATCATTTGTATTATCAGAGGAATGTAAATTGTATTAAACTATCTTATTTGATTATACTATAGCAATGAAATGGTGGATACTATAGTTGTGTCGATGAATTGCACAATATTTTAGATAATTAAACTATATTTTGAGGATATTATATAACTAATGATATGTTGATGCAAGAAAATACTAGAGTATTTTTTTCTTCAAGAACTTTTGGAAAGAGAAAACCGCAAGATACTTGGTTTTAAACATTTTGTTATTATAATTAGGATGCATAAATTAAAGATAATCATTTAAAATATATTTAAAATTTGATATAAAACAAAATTTTAACAAATTTTTATTTCTCAACATTTTTAACAAATCAAACATCATTAATGGTAATGGTAATCATTCATTCATCTTAACCAACCATCATAGTTATAATGATTATATCCATTCTCATTTCTTACTATATTAATTTTCATTCTTATTTTCATTGCCTTCTGTGAACCAAATGTCCCCTTAAACTCGAAATATTTCATAATCATGTACTTAGAAAATCATTTAACATAAGCAAGTTTCTTAAAATTGTTCTATTGTGGATGTTTCTTTTCAATTTCATTTTCATAAAAATAACAAAAAAAACTTGTTTCTATGCCTGATTTTATCTCATTCTATTTGTAACTAATTCTGTTTCCATTCCTTAGATAGAGCATTATGGCCTGAATAAAGCATTTCTTTTCATGTAATGCAAGCAGGTTCCATGATTAGTCATGTAATGATGACTAATGTAATACAAACCGATTCGTAAATGAAATTTGAAGACTCTTGTAGTTCCAACTATAATAATAGACCAAAAGTGATTTGCTATCATTGACTTCTTTAAGGGCAATATGGAGAGACAATAATACAAGAAAAAGAATTTATGGAATGTCCTCATTTCCCAGTTGCCAATTGCAAGTTTTTCCAATGGTACACAAGTAATTTCTTAATAGAACTGTCTATGTTATTTAGAAGATAAGGAAAGAAATAACAGTACTTAGGATGGAGGTTGAATCAAGGAGAATTTTAGAAGAAATGAAGGTACTTGATGAGCAAATAAAAATTATGAAGCAAGGCATCAAAAGATTGATGAAAGAGAAGAAAAAGTTGAGGTTGATTTTATTAAACATAATTATAGGCTTTATTTTAGTTTAGGTTTTGTTGTTAATCTTTTTTTTATATGTTTGCAAAATGGATTTAGTTCAATCTTCATATATATGAATGTAAACATATCAAATTTTAAATTTGATCCGATTAAATTTTTTCTTTTTCTTTTTCATTGTCATATTTATCAAAATGTCGGATGAGTGGAGATTTATTATGTTAATTCTTTTATTCAAGAACAAAGGGGACATCCAAAGTTGAAACAACTATAAAAATATCAAATTATTTAGTCACATCTTGAAGTTATGGGATAAGATGATTAAGAATAAAGTGAGAAAGGATGCTTCTATCTTGGAAAACCAATTTGGCTTCTATTGTTTAGTGACTAGGTCGATCATGTCTTATAGAGCAGAGTGTTGGCCCATCAAATAAGTGCATAGTTATAAGATAATGGTAACGGAGATGAGGATGCTTCATTAGATGTGCAACCTTACTAGAAGAGAAAATGTCAAGAATGTAATGGTTAGGATAAATTAAAGGTAGCTAATATTATTAACTAAGAGAAACAAAGCTGAGTTTGGGCATATTAAGAGAAGACACTTAGAAGCTCTAATGAGAAAATGAGAGAAAATCGTACTTAGAGATTGTAATAGAAAAAAGAGAGGCCTAACAAGAATTGGGGGTAGGTTATGAAGAATGATATGACAATGTTAGAACTTACTAAGGACATGACCCTCAATAGAAAACTTTGGTGTAAAAGAATATAGATAAAGGATCCCTTGTAGTTCTCATAAGTCTTTTAACTTTTTCCTCTTGTAATTAGCCTAAACTCGTAAATAGGTTATATTTATCTCTTAAGGATTTAGCCTAAGCCTTTTTTCCCCCTACATAGCTTGTTTAATACTTTATTATTATTATTATTATTATTATTATTATTATTATTATTATTATTATTATTATTACTACTACTACTACTACTACTACTACTCACTTACTTACTTACTCTTTTTTCAGATTGATCATTTGAAAACAATCTCTCTATTAGTTAGGGGTAAGGTTACGTATTACTGGATCTCCCCACACCGTGTGTGTCAGCAGGATTTCTATCAGGTGTTGTTGTTGTTGAGTTAATCATCTTGTCTTTACATCTAACTCTTATGATCATGCCTTGTTTCTTCGAAAAATAGATCAATGGTGCACTTTTCTTCTTCTTTATGTTGATGACATAATTATAACTGTGATGAACTCAGGGGATCTCTACTCTCAAGTCCTTTCTTCATCAATAATTTGAAATGAAAGATTTAGGTCCCCTAAGCTATTTTTTAGGCCTTAAAGTATCTTTTGATGAATCATGTTATTATTTACCAAAGTAAAATATGCTATTGATCTTATCTCTCGCGCTGGCCTTACTGAAACTAAGACTGCTAGCACTTCACTTAATTCCAATGATCATCTATTATTAATAATTCTTCTTGGTGATGGTACACTTTATCGATAGTTAATTTGTAGTCTTATACATTTCACTGTCACTCATTTAGATATTGCTCATGATGTTTACGTTGTGAGTCAATTTAGGTGTACACCCTGTACCACTCACTTTTATGGCATTCTCTGTATACTTTGGGACTTCTGAAAACTTTGTTTCATAGACTTCACTTTAGCCATTTATTTTCATTAGAGTTATGTGCATACTATGATGCTAACTAGGCTAGAGACCCAACTGATCGTCAATCCAATACTGACTATTGTTTTTTCCTTGGCACATCTCTCATTTCTTAACGTAATAAGAAACAAACAATTATATCTCACTCAAGCACTGAAGCAGAATACCAAACCCTAGTTGACACTACCTCTAAGCTCCTCTAATTATGATAGTTAATCCAAGATAGAGATATCCTGTCCCTTTTTTCTTGTAAGATTTCTCCATTTTACGAGAATCATAATGCCATCAAATTGCCCGCAATGATTTTTTCATGAATGGACAAAGTACATCGAGATTGATTGTTATCTTGTGCATCATCATGTATTTCAAGGCACTATATAAGTTGTTCCCATCTCATCCCAATCATAGATTGCATATCTTTTCAGCAAATCACATCCACCTTCGTGTTTTCAAGATCTTATCTCCAAACTTAAGTTATCGTCGTCATTACCACCTTAAGTTTGAGGAGGGATATTAACACAATGTTATAAGTCAACTAACATCATACAATCAAATTTCTTTTCATTCTAGAATCATGTATATTGATCTTATGTAACTATCATCATGATTTTATTTCTTTAGTTAGAACCTCCCAATTTGTATAAATACATTTGTTGTATACATTATTCAACACATCGAAATACATAATTCCCTTCGTTATTTCTCCTCTGCTCTCAATTTTTATAATAAAGATTAAGATTTTGGGTTCTCTGAGTTGTATCCTAGAAATGACAACATCATCGCCTTAACAGTAGTTAGCGAAACTATAAGGTACATAGCTCCTGAGTTGTTCTACAAATCATAATTGTATCACCTATAAAGTTGATGTTTACATCTATGGAATGCTACCCTTAAAAATGACAGGTAATAAGGAAGCAACAAAATACAACGACTCAAAATTTTAACCAGCATTTTCTAACTTAAGATTATAAGGAAATACATAACAGAAAGAACACTCTTGAACAATAAAGGGAATGGAGACATCATAGAGCTAGATGAGAAAAAATAACTTAAAATTTGGTGATTTTAAGGCTATGTTGTACATGAGTGAAACCAAATGATCATCTCTGATGAACAAGGTTATGGAATTGCTTGAAGCAAATATCAAAAGCCTGCAATTGCCACCAAATCATGTGTCCATATCAATTGATTTAACATATTCAATTACTATAAAAGATCATGAGACTTCAAAGAATGTAGGTGTCTTCTTTTTATGTCTTCTGGAAGAATAAGCAATGTTTATTACCTAAACATTGATTAGTATACAATTTTGTCACGTGCTTGTAATAGAGAGAACTTAGATGAATGCTTTTACATTCCACTACAAAGATTTTGGTTTTGTTATCATCCTTATAAAAGGTTTCTCTGTTCTATAATAATGGAATTTTGAAATATATGAGATTTTTAAAGAATATAAGCCTCCCATATTCTTCATTCGCCTTCTACTTATTCTAGCAACTAGACAACTTCTGTTTGCAATCCACAGTTCAACCCCAATTTGGAACAATTTCTCGTAGACTTAATACACTTCTTCATTGGGAATTGTTAAGTTGTATATAGTTGTATGGTGATAAAATAGGAAAGTATTTACTACTATTAATTGTATTTCCTATTCTGGGGTTAGTCATTAACTATTTATACTTGTATTTTCTCAACGTATATGATATATGAATAAGAGTTTAACATGGTATACACGGTCCACTCGCAACCCTCATCCTATTTATAATTGTCTTAGTTATCATCGTTTATCACCATCATATTGTGCTTTTGTATCCATCCTCTCTTCTGTCTTTGTTCCTTCTAATGTTGATGAGGCACTTAATGATCTTGGGTGGTGTCAAGCAATGGTTGAAGAAATGACTGCTCTACATGCTAATGATACTTAGGAGTTAGTTCTGTTGCCCCCAGGCCATTCTACTGTTAGTTGTTGTTGGATATATACCATTAAAGTTGGTCCGAATGGTCAAGTTGATCGATTAAATTCACGTTTGGTGGCTAAAAGGTATACAAAAACTTATGAGTTGGATTATTATTAAACTTTCTCTGTTGTGGCCAATATGTCTTCTGTTTGCTTGTTTTTATCCATGGTTGTCATTCACCAATGGCCTTTCTATCAATTGGATATTAAAAATGTCTTTCTACACGATGAACTTCAGGAAGAGATTTATATGGAGGAACCACTTGGATTTGTTGCTCAGGGGGAGTCTACCTTAATGTGTAAGCTTATATGATTTGAAACAATCTCCTCATGCCCATATGTTGTTCAGGAGTTTGGTATGATTCGATATGAGACTGATCACTCGGTCTTCTATAAATATACATCAGAATAATGTATCAATCTGATTGTCTATGTGGATGATATTGTCTTTACTGGAAGTGATTAAGGTGAGATTGAAAAATTAAAGACAAATCTATTCCGTCATTTTTAGACAAAAGATTTGTGTTTACTCCAATATTTTCTTAGCATAGAAGTGGCTCAGTCCAAATCTGGTATTGTACTCTCTTAGAAAAAGTATGCATTGGATGTTCTAGAAGAAACAGGGATGTCAGATTGTAGACCAATAGACTCTTCTATGGATCATATTTCAAAGCTTTTACCTAATCAAGGGGAGCCACTTGTTGATCTTGGCTGGTATCGGAGATTGGTAGGAAAACTTAATTATCTCACCATCACATAACCTGATATTTCTTTCTCGGTTAATGTTGTCAGTCAATTCCTACAAGTTTCATGTGATAGTCACTAAGATGTTCGAATTTTGAGGTACATTAAGGGTTCAATAGGAAAAAGGATTATTATATGAAAATCGAGGTCAATAACAAATTATTGGATACTTTGACACTAATTGGGCAGTTCTTCATCTAATAGGCATTCTACTTCGGGCTTTTGTGTTCTTGTTGGATTAAATCTTGTATCTTGGAAAAGTAAGAAACAAGATATTGTTGCTAGGTCGAGTGTAGAAGCAATTAGTTCAAGAGTTAAAATTTGCAGAAGCATCACGGATGAAGTTATTGCGTGAAAATCAACATGCTCTCCATATTGCTTCTAATCCAGTATTTCATGAAAGAACTAAATACATAGAAATTGATTGCTACTTTATTCGAGAGAAAGTTTCATTTGGTTTCATCACCACTCGTTATGTTAGTTTAACCAATCAACTAGCAAATATCTTGACCAAATCCCTCAGAGGTTCTCATATTGAATTTATATGTAACAACCTTTGTAACATCCCATCATCGATGGGAAGGGTATTTTAGTAAATTGGGACGGGTTAGGAGTATTGAATTATATTTCGGCATGAACATACAGCATATAGCCTCTATAATGATGATTGTTTTGCATATGCACATGGTACACATGCATTCATGA
>JANVCQ010000005.1:9135386-9166103 GCA_025531925.1 Erythroxylum plowmanianum
TTATACCTTTAATGAGTGAGAAATGTCCCATTTGCCCCTCCATTTATGCCTTATGTCTTTTTATGCTTAAGTGTCTTGTCAGCAATATCTTTGAACATTCTAACGTAACTCTTTCTTCTAGAAAAATGTTCTCCCCTGTCTTTAAGTCTCTAATGACACCAAAATCAATCCATTTAGTTCATAAATCTGAAAGTTAGAGCCAAAACATTTCAACCTGTTGTTAGACTGAAACAATACACTATACCCAACTTCCATCCAGAAATTGAAAGTCTTAGAGACTGAATTAGATTTCAATTTCTTCCTATCATTTGTAGCTCCATGTCTCTAGTTCATCTTGAAATAAGAATCATCTTATTCGGAGTTATACTGATGAAGACATCATCAAAATACCAAAGTAAGTTCAGTAAAACATCCTATTCATACTCTTCCAACAGATACCCTTACTTTGATTCAATCCATCTTTTTCGAATTCCCACCAAATGCTATAAATTCTATGGAGGGACATAAAATGTGTTAAGAAACTATTGGTTCAAGAATCATTTCATTTTTAGGTCAGATAACAAGGTCATGGCCGAAAGAATCAAACATGATTTTGCCCTCAGTCATATTGAACCTGTCTCGGGACAAATGGCATAACTCTCTATACAGATGTCTGATTAAGATTATCTTAGGACGGTTTCAAAGAGGACTTTGAGATCTAAAACTTCAAAAAGACCTTGAGGATAGATTATATCATCTGAAGGGTTAAAAATGGAGCAGGCGATAGAATTAGACAAAACCAAAGGAAAAAGCAGACGAATTGGGAAAATTGTCATAATTTTCCCTATAGATATCGAATTAGGGTGTTCTTTAGATGATTCGAAAGAGGATTTCAAGATATACAACGTTCATGAAGACTTGAAGACAAATTCTATCGTCTAAAGGGTAAAAAATGGAGCATACGATAATACACTGAAGGAGAAGTTTTGGTCAACAATAGAATAAGCAGAAAGTCAACTATAGACAATATGACGTCATCATAGACGATATGACATCATCACAGACGATACATCTTTATAGACGATATGACATCATCATAGAAGATATGACGTCATCACAGACGATACATCTTTACAGACGATATGACGTCATCACAGACGATATAATCTATACTCCTAAGCATCTCCCTTTATAAGGGCCATAACTTTCAAATCCGATATCCAAAAGTTACATATTATATACCGTTGGAAAGCTAAAAGAAAGTCTACAACTTTTATGAAGACCTCAAAGATAAATTATATTGTCTAAAGGGTCAACAATGGAGCATACGATAGTACATAGAAGGAGAAGTTTCGATCAACAACAGATGAAGCAGAAAGTCAACTATAGACGATATGACGTCATCACAGACGATACATCTTTACAGACGATATGACGTCATCATAGACAATATGAAGTCATCACAGACGATACATCTTTATAGATGATGTGACATCATCATAGATGATGTGACATCATCACAAACGATATGATCTATACTCCTGAGCATCTTCCCTTATAAGGATCATAACTTTCAACTCCAATGTCCAAAAATTATATACTATATACCGTTGGAAAGATAAAAGAAAGATCTACAACTTTTTAGAAGACACATTTCTCTAATTAAGCTTATATAAATCTATAATTTCCCTCGAATTTAGAATACAAATTTTTTATATTCATCCTCCAATGTACTACACCTAGTTCTCAATTTCATGACAAATTTTGAGATTCTTAAAGATAGAATTTAAATTCAATGTCTTCATAAGAAATGCAGCCATATGTCTCTAGTTTAAAGAAAATCAATAATCATCTTGTTTGGATAACTAGAGAAAAAGTTATAACTAAAAGACTGAAGCATACTCAGTGAACATTTTCCAAATCAACTACTAATTTTGTTTCTAAATCTTTCCTTAACACAGCTTATACCAAAATCACCTTTTCTACTTCATTTACTCCTCATTCTCAACTTCATTTCAAATCAATATCATCCATAAAGAAACTATAATCTATGATTAATCATGAACACCAATAATAGAACATACATATATGTACATATTCTTCATCAACTTACCACACAAATTCAACTTCATTTTTGTTTTCATTTTACTTCTAACTTGCACCTTAATTCTTCCCATTTTAAAATCTCTTATCCACTAAAAGCACCAAAGCAAAATATGAATATATTCACATTTCTCATTCACTACCTTACTCTTGTCTATCATTTCTAGTTCAAGAATTTTCATCATTTGTTCTTTACTCATAACTAATCACCAAAATTTCTCATTTAATAGTTCTAGTCTTTTAAGAAAAGTTCAGAATCCAACAAATTCGGGCTTTCCTTTGGTTACTGCTAAAGCAAAAGCTTATGACCAACCAACAGCAAGTAGCTTGTCATCTCACCCTGGACAGTAAGTGCCCCTTTTGTGGTCATGACGAGACAATCTTACATGTCTTTCGCGATTGTTTGGAAGTCAAAAATTTCTGGTGTAAATTTTCCCTTAAAGTGATTGATCCAGACTTTTTTCAACACGATGTGGAGCAATGGTTGACTACCAATCTCACGAAACACACTCAAGTGCAACAGACTCAATGGGCTACAATTTATGGGATAGCATACTGGTTACTGTAGAAATGGCAAAATTGCAGCATTTTTTAAAAGGATTTTACTTGGCCCGACAATAGTAACCGAACCGTTATGGAATATGTTAACTGGATAAACAGGGCTAGAACTATGGAAAGTTGTGTGTTGGTGACCCCAGATTAGCAGCGGGATAACTTATTCGATAGACCAAACCGTCGGGGGGCTGGGTCAAGATTAATATGGATGGTGCCGTTAAGTATTGTCATCAATTTGCTACTGTAGGAGGGTTGATTAGGGACTATCATGGCCATTGATGTGGTGGATTTATCCACCAGCTTGGGAGAGGCCTGCCTCTTGAGGCAGAACTTTGAGGTATCCAATCGAGTCTCGAATTGGCTTGGGCTCTTGGTTATGGACGTATCATCATTGAAGTCGATTCTCTAGAGGTGATCAATATTCTCTCATCTTCTAACCTTCCAGGGACTGATCATTATTTGTTGGTGGTAGGTATCCGAGGTCTACTACGCCAACCTTGGAAGGTGAAACTTCAGTACTTGTATCGAGAAGGATACCAGAGGGCAAATAGTCTGGCCTCTCTTACAGCCATAGCCAGTCCAGATCTACATTTTTTTCAGGAGTCCCTGACGTTAGTCTGGGTCCACAAGCACCGTGATCAACACGGAGTTTTGTACCGCAGATATTGCGATAGTTAGGACGGAAGTGTAGTTTTTGTTTTTCTTCCCTTGTAACAAAAAAAAAAAGAACTCCTCTTTAGTTGGAATATAAAAACAAAAAGGAAAAGCAACCAAAATTTGGAACAGTGTTATTTAATTGCAAAAGGTAAGAACAGCTAGGCGTAGTTTCTTGCAATCCAAAACATGGAGGGACTTTTCTGCAAATTTTAGTTTTGCTAACTGTTTTAGGACTTCTGTTGTAACTTGTTTGGTCGCCAGAGTCCAAGACAAAGCCACCCATTTTTCACCGCCACCGCCACCAACGCCCAACTTTCCGTCTTTGTCCGACGAGACATGACATCGGCTTCCAAGAACCACTACCACCACCATCAACGGCAGCAGCCGTCTTCATCCAGGCCTCCCAAAATTCCCACCTCACAAACCAACCATCACCACCAAAGCGCAGCCGCAGGAGCCACCTCTTCGCCGATCATCATTTCCGAGCAAGAAAAGGCTCTTTCCGGCTCCACCCACTTGACCAGACAAGAACTCCTCAAGCGCCGGTCGCACAAACTGAAACAACTGGCCAAATGTTATAGAGATCATTACTGGGCTTTAATGGAGGACCTAAAGGTTCAGTACCGAGAATACTATTGGAAGTACGGTGTTAGCCCATTCAAAGAAGATCAACCTCAGCACCGAAGGTTAGAACAATGTGGCAGTGGTGGTTGGTCTGTAGACAGAGAAATTGGAGATAAAGGTGGCAACTTCAATGTTGAAGTTATTGGGGAAAATAATAGTGGTTACGTGAATAATGTGAGATGTAATTTTAAGGTTGACTTGGAATTGAAGAGCAACCGTAGGTGTTCGTTTGTTGGGTGTAAGTTAAAGGCCATGGCTTTAACAAGCTTTTGTCATCTGCACATCCTTTCTGACGCCAAGCAGAAGCTTTACAAGCCTTGTGGTTATGTCATCAAAAGGTTCTATGTTTCTCTACCTCTCTCTCTCCCTGTGTGTGTGTGTGTGTTCTTTGAATTTTTTTTTTCTTTTCCATGGAATGACCAATATGAATCTGTGCTGCGCAATTAGATTAGAATGCATTGTAAACAACTTGCATCCTAAGCCATTTTGCGGCTGAAACCACCACACTGTTTGACAATTCTTAGCCTGTATTAGCCAACTAGTATCTAATCATGCTATATGCTCAAGTTGCTTTTGGACCTTTTCTGTCTTCGAACTCCCAACTAGATGATAAGATACTAGATTACTGACTGTAGCTGAAGCTAGGATGAGACAGGTCAAAAGTTGATCCTTTTTTAGTACTCAAGTTGCATGAAAGTTAGTTTGGTACTTCCAAACTTGTGCAGTCAATTTGGTTGAGGATGCGAAAAAAATTGTTGGTTGGATCTAACTTGCCTAAAGCATAATGGATTCTAATGTTGGACTTATTATGTAGGATAGTATGAATTTATCGTGGCCATACATATGCCTTCTCCCAAATTCCAGTGTCTCAGATCCGTCAACTTCCTACTTTTATTGTAGCCCGACTGCCTTATGAATGATTATTTGCAAGCTTACATACTTTTGAATGAATTGTACCTCTAGCGCACAGGCAGGACCTATAACATGCGGAAAGCCAATTTTGAGATCAACCACTCCCTCCCTCTGTACGGTTCACTTCCAAAGGGCCCAAACACTTATATCTAGGGCTTTGAAGAAAGCAGGTCTTAATGTTTCCGCCTCAAGCAAGCTTGCTCCAAAGTTCCATCTCATAGTAGCAGAATATGTTCATCAAATCCAAGTCAAGAGAAGAGCTGCAAAAAATGAAAACAGAAGCAATGGTGTGAAAAAGGAAGCAGTTACTGGCTGAACCTTTTTTCAGCTATGCATTGACTGATAAAGCTGGAGCAACTGTGAATAATGATGCAAAAGCCAAGGTGAGAGATATAGAAGAGCTGCTAGTAATTGATATCATATAAAATGTTCTCATGGAATTTTTAGTTTTGTCATAGCTTTCTAGAATGGCTTTTCCTGTCTTTTATTTTTATGTTCTCTTGTACTCATCCAAAAACATGTTAATTGTATTATATGACTGAAATCCCCGACTTGATTTCATGTGCAAGAAATCAGTTATAGTTTTATGTAGGTGAGCCTGAAAGAAGCAATCTTTTTAAAGGAGAATTGGGTTTTGAACCTCAAAACACCTGAAAGGTGCTATTGTTTCAGACCTTGGGTCGCTGTTCTCATTGATAATCGAACTCTTGAAACTTATGCATTTGTTTCTATCTGTAGTTGCTGAACATGTCTTGGGAATAAATTAAAAATCCTGCTTATATTTAGGATTCTGCGCCATATTTACCACAGATTGATAGGTAGTTCAGGTGATTGGGATGCCAGTTGTGTTAATAACTATCTTTTTCAGTTCACTTTGTGGTATCCATTTCCTACGTATCTTCTTGGCATTGGACATGAAATGTATCTTTCCGTTTTTGTTTCGCCTGAGCAATATGTTCCAACAATATTCTGAAGCCAAGACTGATGCCCGGTACTCTCCTTTTCATGATTATTCACATGCTCAAAGTGGAGTAATGCTGGTGGCACTGATCTGATAATCTGTGTAGTATGACTCTGTACAGTATTAATTAGAAAAGTGTGTACAGTTCCCTAAGTAGTGGTTTTTCTATTGGAGGTATGGAGCTTTAAGATTGATAAATCTCTTGCAGTGTAGAATTTCTTGAAGTTCCAACTTAAATGAGGTTGAAACAGTAAACATTCAGGTGCTAATATGTTGCTGAAGAATGAAAATTGATGTAAAAATTGCATCGTTGCCTAATAGTTTGTCCATTTAAAGTTTACTGAAGAGACATTATGTCTTCCTATTTTCATGTTAAACACTTGCTCTGTTAAGACGTTAAGTGACATAACTTATCTACATATCGTTTCTGTTTCATTTTCAACTGTATACTGATCCAATTTTATTTCTATTTCCTTGGCAGAATACGGTTCCAGTTCTTGCTCTGGCCTTTGGAAATACAACATCCGAGGCCTTTGGAAATACAACATCCGAGGATTACCGTTGGACACTGCACTACGCATATGTATGTATAAATTGTTATTTGAGGTCAAGACTTCCTCTAGTCGTTCTTGGTGGGGTTTGCCCTCTTAATGGCTCAACAATAAACCTGTCGTCCATTTCATGGCATGCCAATCAGCTCTGCCAGTTAATAGAAAAAGTGTTTTACTTTGTAGAAGACTTTGAAATTTCTGAACCTGTGTCATGTTTAAAGCTTATATTTATATAGACATTAAACTTGAATTATCACGTGAAGCCTAACAACTTGAAAAATAATGGGAGAGGAGGCATTACAATGCGAAATTGGCCATTCCCACTCGATCAGGTCAGGTACAGGAATAAAGTCACCAAAAATGATATTCCTATACTTTTCATAAACAATGTTAGATGTCTAAATAGAGCTACATTTTCTTCAATCGAGCTTCCATCAGCTACTTGGTTTCAACTCCTGTTAGTAGATAGTCCTAGGAATAACTCTGTCTAACCGAAGATGTAAACTAGCATATCACTTCCCCAATGAGCATCTACTAGTAATACAAAAGATTTCCCTTAGCATATAAACTGCATATAATCAGTAATCTGAAGAATATTCCTGACTTTCAGACCTCCTATGTTGACCAGAGCTGTAACGATCTCTGTGGCGCTTCCGAGAGCCTTCTTCCTGGTTCCTAGATTTCCTTTTGTGAGAGGAATGTTCAACATTTCTAGATCTTCTGTCAACTGGTTGTGCTCTGTCTACTGGACTCCTGTTATCATAAAGCTTTTCCTTGTCCAACGAGCTCCTTCTGTTGTACTGATCTTCACTCTTCATCCTTCTGTGAGAGTGCTCAGACCTATACATGGATCTGCTTTTCTGGTGGTTATCTTCCCTTTCCAAAGAGTGCCTTTTGATAGGAGATTGATCCTTGTCTGTAAAGCTCTTTTTGCTGTAGTATTCTTTCGAAGATCCACTTTTGCTGCTCCTTTCCTCCTTGTGCATAAAGCTTTCCTTGTGAGAACTATCTTCCCTGTCTATGGAACTCGAATTTCTTCTTGGAGGTGGTGGGACCTAAAACAAACACCAAGATGGAGTCCAAAACATCTAGCTCAGGACATTCTCTTCCAAAAAGTTCAAGAAGTCTACAGAGGCAATTCACCACTGGGGAAGTGATAGAGCCTTAACAATTACATCATTTATAACATGGCTATAGTTACAAGAAAGTTTTTAACTAACTATGTTAGCAAGTATGTGGTCAAAACCGATCGGAAAAACATTGACAGCAAGTTAAACTGACTAAAGCAAGGACAGCTTTCTTTACCAATTAACCACATGCCATAAGACTTCCTCCCCTCTCTTCTTTGTTCCTTTGCCTCATGCTTTTAATTATTATACTAAACAACATTCAGGAATGCCCATGCTTGTAGCCATGTAATTCTCAAAGGAATGTTGCTAATGTTCATCATACCAATTGAATTTCTATAAAAGCTTCAGGACCATTGGCATTAGTGAGCAAGAGATTTTTCTCGATGGCCCATGTAGTTTGAGAAGGCTCATAAGGCAGGACATTGCAATTCATTGTTGTGTGAAAAGAGCACAATTATTTTCAGAGAAGAGCCTCTGTTCAAATTTCCTTTCACCACTCAGCAGCTTAACTTATAGTTCTTATAGTTTCTACACAGATCTAGCGTCTGAAACAAAGCAATCTTCAACTCTTACAATGGAAGCAAAAACGCTATGGTGCACTGAAATCAAAGTATGTTATTGAGCAAAATTGAGAAGGTGTGTTAATGAAATGCTTACACCCCCACCAGTCTCATCCAAGTTGACATCAACCATCAACATGCCGAAGGAAAGCCAAAGCCAAAAATAGCAATACCTGAAACCGTGACATGTATTTCCCTTCTGGGGGAGGAGGTATGCCAAGTCTCTTCAGATCATCATAGGGGATTGGCCTTCTGTGATAAAATTAGTCTATATTGAGTTAGGGAAGAGTTATTGACTGCAATATCACTGATACATTAGGAAGAAAGAGTTGGAATGAAAAAGAAAATCTTTTTGGTACATACAGCGGTGCTCGAAATGGTCTTTCTCGTCCACCAAATCGAAGCTGACCAGACTCCTTCTTGCCACCAAGACCTCCACCTGTGTACTGAAAACAAAATTACATTCTAGATCTATATAAGCAACAATCTTTTGACGAGAGAAATACTGGACTGTACCTAACCTTCTTGGAATCCATCCTGGCATCAACTGCTGCCTACTATAGTCAACAATGACTTCAGAGTCATCAATGAAAGAATGATGAGCATCCTAGGTATCAGTGAAATGCAAAAGACCAGCAGCGTTAGTTTTTGATCCAGATTAACTTAAAATAAGGGATGCAAGGATAACTCTAATTGTACCTAGCTGCAAGTAGATTGAGTGTGTGAGTGCTGTCATATATCCAGTTTGATTCTAAGAAAACTAAAAATATGAGAGATTTTTTTTATCTAAAAGACTTGGACAGAGGATACCCTTCTCTTTCTATTTGGTGTTTGTTTTTTTCAAGTGGACAATCGTGTGAGACAGTATAGCATTCTTTCACCATTTGAAGGTCACCTCATACTTATGTCAGCACATATCAACCATTAAAGAGTGCGTCTAAATGTTTGTGCTTTATCTCCAAAGTTTCAAATAAATAAAATTTAATGCAGCTTTTTTATTCTGCATGTTCCTAAAATCACATTTTTGTTGTATACATATGCGTGCATCGTTGAACTCGTTCCAAACACAGTGAAGTTATTTCCTCCATCAAACATATGTAAGAGTACCAAGCATGGACGTGCTTCCAGTATAAGAGTTTTAACTTCAATCAAAATTACAAAATCCAATGCAAATGATGCAAGTAAGAAATATGCAAGAAACAAAGTTCAGGCCCAAACAACCAATTGAACTGAAAATGTGAGAAAGGCAGACTATGAGGTTCTTTTTCTTCTCTCTGCGCAGGGTGGGGGGCGGTGTTTTGGTCTCAAATCAAGTTACGAAAAGACATGAATTTGTTACAGATTACATTCGAAGCTTTAAACCTTGTAGGCACGAAGCATCTCCTTTTCTGATTGATATTCAACAAATGCATATCCACGTGAGGCACCCGTTACTGTAAAAAAGGAAGCACCCAAGAGTACTCTTCTCAGACAAAGAATCAAGCATGGCCAGCAAAGTACAGCCACTATAACATCCAAAGAGGAAAAGCTATAATTTGTAGAATTCAAGAAAATGGAAATCCTTTGGCTCAAAATAAAGTTATTTTGCAACTTATCCATCTTATAACATCAAGTTTCTCCACATCCCACACCCCATCAAAAGAAAAAGATGAAGATAAACTCTCTTCTATAGTGGTTAGGCAGACATCCATATATATCACCAAATTTCATTGAATTCGCACTTATATCCACAATGGCCGGATTGAAATGGAGATCAATAGTAATGAATTTCAAATACCGATATCCCTGACCAACCGCAAGTTCTTCACGCGACCATACTTGCTCATTGCCTATAAAGAACAATAAAACTGTCAGCAACATCACCAAATAACACATGTAACGTCCCCTTTCCCTTTAATTTGCGCACTGAAAAGGTAAAAATTAGTCCTCATCAGTGCCAGGACCTCCATTGGTTACCTTGTGGAGTGTTTCTTCAGTGGTGAGATGGGAAAGACGAGCAACGAAGACCGTACAATAAGGGTCACCGATGAGTTTAGGATCGCCGGAGGGATCATCTGGCACCAAAAAAAAGAAAAAAACAAAATATTTAAAACCAGAAAACACCCAAATCTTGAAAACTGAAGAAAAAGAAAAAGTGGGTATTGAAGAAGAGAAAGGGAGAAGTACAGAGGCCAGCAGAGGAACAGAGAAAAGCGCGATAAATCGCGTTGTCGTGAGGCACAATATCGGTGCCGTCTATGCTTCCAGCTTGTATCGGATGGTAAGAGTCAGCATAGAACACCGAGTTTATGTTGTTAGAACCCATTTAATTTCACTACAGACGCACTTTCACACTCACCCTCGTGTCCAATATCTTAGCCAGTGTTTGTGGCCTTGGGGTTATATACAGAGAGCTTCAATGGCGGCTTTCGGCTGGGATGAAAGTAAATGGTCTAAAGGTAATTTGGAATTAGTAGGCCCAATAATAGTAATAAACTAATAATACCTTTCTGTTTTTTCTTATATTTCTGGATTTAGACGTAGGCAATATTAACTATTTATTAAAAATATTTAGTAAAATTAATTATTTAATATTAATAACTATATATATATAATAATATATAAAAATATAACTTAAAAATTTTATAAAAATATAAATATTATAATTTAATTATATTTCACGAATAATTACGTAAAAGTTACATACAGCTTATAAGATTAGAAAAAGGTAATCAAGAAAAAAAAAATAAAGACTTTGTCGGTATTTGTGGATATTTTTTAGAGGGCACAATTTGTCACTTTGATCATCAGTCGATCATCGAGTTTTTTAAAAATTCGCTGATTGAGTTAAAATTATTAATCTAATTAGCTGATTATTAAACACAATAATCAACTATTTAATATGATCAATTAGTTAATTTTTGACTGATAAGTTAGTCACCAAACGGAGCCATTATTTTCTAAAGCATGTTAGAAGTTCAATCGAAAAAGAGTTTATGGTTTAAAAAGATTAAATGTTATAGAATAGGTTAAAGATTGAATAAAATTAAAAATTTTTAAAAAATGATTGAATAAATTTATTATTATTCAAAAAAATTTTAAAAATTATTAAATAAAAATTAATCATTTTATTTTGATTTATAAAAATTTATTAGTTTATAAAAATTGATCAATTAATTAATAAACTGATTAATTTTTTACAACAAAGATTATTAAATTAAATTAAATTAAAAAGTTAAAAATTGAACTGAAAGTTAACCGTTTTACCATTAAATCGGCTAAACCAATTAGTTTTTAAAACATTGGCAACAGATATATCTAACACCAAAACTTTTTTAAATTTATAAAAACAGCATCAATTACATAAAAATTGAAGGGATAGATGATTTTTCTTTATTTTGAGAAGTTTTAATTAATAGTGTTTTAAATAAAAAACGAATATTGAAATTTGAAAGATATTCTTTGGCTTTTTTGTAATTTCTACTTTTCTCTTAAATTTAGTTTAAAAAATTATTTGACTTTGAATGTTTAATTTTCGTAATTTATAGAAATTATATATTTTTATTTTAATATTAGATTTACTTTACTTTTATAATAAATAAAAACTAAAACTGTTTCAAACTTTTAAATTTGATAATTACTTAATAATTGTATTTTAAACTTAAAATATCTTTATATATATATATATCATCTTTAATTAACTTAAATAAATATTTACAAATTTTATTTATTAATTTATTTTTGTAATAAAAAATAAAACTATTATTAATTATAAATATTTTTGAAAGAAAATAAATTTAATAAATTAATTATCTAAATATTCAATTATTAATTATAATAATAGTATAAATTAATAGAGAATATTGTAGAGAGTAGGGTACTATTGGCGATATGACTAAGAACATGAACACTGGCTTCAGGAAAGTTGGGGGGTAGGTGGGTTAGTTGCCATCCTTCAAAAGACATCACTGGTTGTGTTCAAGCATTCTTTTCCTTTTCTGGTTCGCCTAGTTTTTAACGAAAAACGAAATCAGCCCACCACCACTCTGAAAGCAGACGAGATAATGATGTGGGTTAGATCAACTTTTAGACCATTCCAACAACTCAGACCTTCTGTTTCACTTTTCCGTTCATATTCTAGTTCAGCTGCTGCAGTTCAGGCAGAGAGAACAATCAAAGATGGCCCCAGAAACGACTGGAGTCGTCAAGAGATAAAGGACATTTATGATTCCCCGTTACTCGATCTCCTCTTTCATGGGGTCTTTTACAGCCTCTCTCTTCTGTTTCGTTTTCTTAATGTGAATGGTGACTCTGGGCTAACTTCTTTCTTCTTTTCTTTTCCCATTACAGGCTCAAGTCCATAGGTACGCTCATAACTTCAGAGAAGTTCAGCAATGCACTCTACTTTCTATAAAGACTGGTGGGTGTAGTGAGGATTGTTCATATTGTCCTCAATCTTCTCGATACAACACTGGAGTTAAGGCCCAAAGGCTTATGACCAAGGAAGCTGTCATAGAGGCTGCCAAGAAGGTTCTTTTCCTTTTATATCCCTTCGGCCTTGCTGTTATGTCGCTTGACTTGTGTCCAATTTGTGGTGTTTAAAGAACTTTATTCTCAAATTTGATCTTAAAATATGTGCTTTAACATCAACTGTGGCGATTATATCTGTAGCTCTTTCTTTCTCAACCATTTTATTTAGTGCATACGTCTTCAATGACTAACTTTAATTCCATGATTTCTGTTGGGTTTTGCCAATCAATCTTAGAGGAGATTTTCATCCACTTCTCTATCGGGCTTGAGCATTTTGCCCTGCTGCAGTGGACTGAAGTTATCAGAAAGCCCTTGTTGACAATATGGCTCAAACAAGTGTATAGATGTCAAAACATTAAGTTTCTGTAATCTTATTAGCACTGCTGTTTTGTGATCGATTGAATGCTATTGCTAATGATCAGTTGACAGCTTAGTCTAGCTATCCAATCTCATAGTACCTTTACAGGCTTTGATTCTAGTTGACATGGTATGTCAGGTCTGTTTTATGTGGCAAGCGATGGATAATTCGCATTTACACTGTGTTTCAAGATGACATTTGTGCTTTTGCAGGCAAAAGAGGCTGGTAGCACTCGTTTCTGCATGGGTGCTGCCTGGAGAGACACAGTAGGGAGGAAGACAAACTTCAACCAAATACTAGAGTATGTCAAAGAAATTAGGTAAGACAAATCTATTGAAAAACGTATTTATGAGTAAGCAGCGGCTGATAAAAGTTTTCTCTGTATTTGTATTCCCAGTTGGTACATAATAAACAGCTTTACTTTGTACAAGATGCCG
This sequence comes from Erythroxylum plowmanianum, assembly GCA_025531925.1. NCBI lineage: Eukaryota > Viridiplantae > Streptophyta > Magnoliopsida > Malpighiales > Erythroxylaceae > Erythroxylum > Erythroxylum plowmanianum. The sequence continues at coordinate 9,148,723 of JANVCQ010000005.1, forward strand.
TCAGTGGCTACAAATTCACTCTCCTCAAAATAATACGTACAAACCTTCTTCTTTCTCATAGTACTTGAAAGTTTCTTATTGAAGGACTCTGATAGTAGTGTGAGTTGGTTGAGTATGAGAGGATTTTCAGATCTTGTATAGTCTTTTGGTCTATAGACAAACAATCTTGACTTAGAGGTCTTATTGTTCCTAATTTAGTGATTAATTGTCATGCTATTTTGATTAATTGTCCCTCGTTGGAGTAAGCTTTGAGTTGAGTGGTTATGATTTCTAAGAGATGCCAATTCAGACATATGCTCCCCAATTAAGTTTATCCTGTTTTGTGAGTTTGATGCCCTGTAACAGCATTATCTGCTGTATGTCAGGGACATGGGAATGGAGGTGTGCTGTACTTTGGGCATGCTAGAGAAACAGCAAGCTGTGGAACTCAAGAAGGCTGGCCTTACAGCTTATAACCATAATCTTGACACATCAAGAGAATATTACCCCAACATTATCACTACGAGATCCTATGATGAAAGGCTGGAAACTCTTGAGCATGTCCGTGAAGCAGGAATTAATGTTTGCTCAGGTGATTTTATCAACCTTCATTATTAATATTATTGGAACCTCAGCTTTGACAAGAATTTGTAACTTAACCTTGGATTGTATTAATCTATACGTAGTTGGTTCATTACATAATGTTGTAATACTATTTTGACTAGTTGCCATACGACCTATCCGTTGTCAGATAAGAAAATTTCCTTTTTGACAAGAACAATGATTGTTATAAGGGTATTAATCACTTTCTGCTTAACAGGAGGCATAATTGGGCTCGGAGAAGCTGAGGAAGACAGGATTGGTTTGTTGCATACATTAGCTACTCTACCAAGTCATCCCGAGAGTGTTCCAATAAACGCTCTAGTTTCTGTGAAAGGCACACCGTTGCAAGATCAAAAGGTAATCCCTTCTTCTGTGTAATAAAATTCTTGATATTCTTGAGAAAAGAAATTACCAAGTAAAATAGTTTGCTGTTACCAGTTAACTTGGTTGCTACTCACCTGTCACCTACACTACGTAGTGTGGAGGGGCTATTTGTATGATTTTGCAACTTGATTATTCTGCTCTGACTAATTCAAAGTGAGATTGCTGATTGTAGTTTAACATATCGTATTTCTTATGGTTGTTCAGCCAGTAGAGATTTGGGAGATGATTCGAATGATTGCCACTGCACGTATAGTCATGCCAAAAGCCATGGTCAGGCTGTCAGCTGGAAGAGTCCGATTCTCAATGCCTGAACAGACTCTCTGTTTTCTTTCTGGTGCAAATTCCATCTTTACCGGCGAGAAGCTGCTAACCACACCTAACAACGATTTTGATGCTGATCAAATTATGTTCAAGATGCTTGGTTTGATTCCTAAACCTCCTAGTTTTGCAGAAGAGCAAGTCATCGAAGCTGAAAATTACAGGGAAGCTGCATCTGGGTCGGCTTAAATCACAATTCAGTTAATAATTCCCCATTAGCTAGAAGCTGTAAAACAGTAGTCATCAATCAGGTCCCATGTCGAAACAGTAGTCATCAAAAGCAAAAACAGATCAGCGCCCTTTCCTTGGTTAGAGACTCGATCAAAGTTCAGACCTTTCATTGAAGATGTCTTTAGCTAGACTTCTACCAAAGCTGGAAGTAACAACCAAATTAGTTGTATTAAATCGATTAAGATGATAAGAATGATTGGAAGTTGTTCTAATGTGTGCATTCCTATGTCAAACTATTTATGCCTGTACAAATAGTTGCCGAATTAAGAAAAGGAAAATAAAAATCAACTACCACCTCAAGGCATAAAGCTCCCTATCAAAGGAGAGATTAATTATACACAATATTTTTTTTGTAGTTTTACCAAAAAAAAACCTTGATTCAAACAGATTACAAAAGAATAATGTTACCAATTCGTAAGGATGTCATTTTTGCCCAGGCTAACTTGACCCAATTTTGACCCGAATCGACCCGGCCACCGGCTAAAAGTACTCAGCTCATGACCCAACTATTACTTAAAAAATGACGTCATTTTGTCAAAAATGTCATTTTTGACCTTTTTAAAAAAATGAGATGGGGTGGGTTCCATCGCCACCCATCGGATCACTAGCTACTTAGCCGTAGCCCGGCCCGGCTCGACCCAACTTATTTACATTCCTAAAATTGCGTCCTCTAAGAAAGAGAAGAAAACTAAAAATGCAAAAAGAACTCCTGTGAGTATTTGAGCGAGGATGACTGGCTGGCCACATTAATGAAGAAATGAGCAGTCATTGAATAAAGCTCAAAGAACTTGAAAAGGGGCAGAAAATGTATATAGCAAAATTTTCCAGTACGCATAAATTAAGATTACGTGTGACCATACAAGAAAGAATTTAGATGTTTGTTCTTTTGCAGGACTATAAAGTTACTTTCTTTGTATCTATCAACCCTGAAGTGAAGGGTGAAAGGCAAAAACAAAATCTAAAACTGCTCTCACGATGTGTATATATATTAAATCACAAGGCCCCTGTTCTCAAGTAGTAGTCACCAACGGTTAAAAAGACATGTTCCCCCAAGACAACATCTACAGCAGGCTGATTTTCAATGCAATCTACTGTTATCTGCACAGTTAGGCGAAGAGGATCCTTGAGAAATAGCACATTATAGTTCATTTGTCTTTCAACAATGGTCAGTGAATGCCACAGTTCAAAATCATAAACAAACCTTGTCATTTCCACGCTGAAATTCTGATTTAAGATTTGAATGATCCCTTGATAACAAGTAAACTCCCAGGGCTGATGCAGACTTTTTATTCCCTGCATCCAAGGGTGAAATTTTGGGAAAAGAAGCTAATTGAGCAAGTGGTGAGTTTCTAGGAGGAGAAAAAAATTTTCATACCTCCGTATAATGCAAAAATAGCATCTGATACAAACACCAGTGATGGCCTTGCCAAATATATGGTGAAAGACAAATTCGATATACCATGAAAACTCTCCTCACCAAGCACAACCTGCAATATGTTCATAAGGTTATGCGTGCTCATACATAAACATGAAAATAACTGTCAACAACCTTCAACGTTCATGAATTTACATTTGAACTAACTGCGGATTTAGAACTAACTCAGATAATACAAGAATAAATGTGAATATGATAGCAATATTGAATTTACATCAATATCTAAATATTAACTTTATAATTAAACTTAAAATTTGTTCAAGTAAAGCCACTCCTAAGCCAGAGTTGTGTGATTAAAAGAACTTCTCAAAATCAAATCAGAATTCCTTCTGGTTTTATGCCACCTGAATATCTGATGCAGCCACTGGAAATCGGAACAGGTTTTAACTTCGAATAGGAAAAAACATATATTGGTAATCATCAAATTCTTCAGCACCTCTAACTTAATTTTAGATTAGACCAATTGATTTTCTTTCATAATCTAAATTGGCATATACTTCAACATCGTTCTATGGTAAACTAAGACGAAAATATAAGGAGAAATTGCAGTTAAAAAGTAATTTACTGTAACTTACAGCATGTTGAGGTATCTTATCCAAAGGTAGCAATGGAGAACCGATGGTGTCTCTAATATAATTTTCCTGCAATTACATATACATAAAACCCAGTCAATAAATGCTAGAATTTAAAGCACCTCAATGTCAGACGATGCAAGACACTGATGCACAATACTTCGTGCGAGAAGGATGATAAGAGTTCCCCATATGCTGATGAACTAAGACAGATATGCCCCAAAAGCTAGATAAATCAGGACAAAATAGAAAAGAAAGATGAAATAACAATGAGGATACATTTAAAGAGGTTGAATGAGTACATGGCCAATCTTGAGCATCAGGAGGAACAGCATTTCCCACGTGTATAATCATAAGTGAAGAATTTTCTTTAACAAAGTTTCCAAGTGAGAGATTTATCACAGATCAAGATTTATTTGACAAAAGAAATAAGTAATTTAATCAGGTTTAGGATGATCACAATACCTGTGAATTCAAAACTTGTTGTGCGACTGACGAATCATCATCCAAAGATTTAAAGTACACCTCCACCATGTCTGTTGGTTCAAGCGCCACTTTTTTCCGCAATTTTTGAATTCTATTGACAATCTGCCATGGTCAAAGCTCAAAATTACATTCACTACAATCCGTCCCCATCTATTCTCTATCAAATTGGCATTTTGCTAACATTCATAAGAGAAACAAAAGTCGGTCCATAGTCAAGGAATATATCTCAAGACATTCTAACGATAGACAGAGCAGTCTTTTTTATATCGATAGACAGCAATTTTTTTTTTGTTGATATCATAACCTCCTAAAAATGTTGAATACATAAGGAGGTAATTTATCACATGAAAATTCACACCAAAAAAAAAAACATTGACAGTAATATCCTTGCAAAAACATTTTTTATCGTTCAATCATTATGATTGGTATACATCCAAACTCTAAAACACTAGTGAAAAAAAACTATAACATACCTCACGAGCAACCCCAGCTTCAAACAAGGATTCATCAGGACGCAAATCCAAAATTACCAAAACATCACCTGAAACATTAGATACCAGAAACTTTAGAAATGTGTGCTTATCCATACATTCACATACACAAACTTCTTAAGTTACTACTCTATTTGATTCTTACCATCCCCAGAAGCATCAATCTCCTTGTTGGTTAATCCATCAGGACGTTTAAATTCCCGAATAACCTAGTTTAAAAAACAAGCACCCATTTATCCAAATGCATTAAACAGAACAATACAATTTGCAAAATAACAACCAAGCAACTAAAAATTAAACCTTGATATCAGCCAACTTCAAACTGTGAGCAGCAATAGTGACTTCTCCAGCTTTCTCAAAAGCTAAGATATCTTTCTGAGACATACTTTTAACTTCTTTAGCAACAATTCCCATAGATTTTCCTAGCCGCTTTCCTAGCACACTAGAAGAAAATAGATACCAAAAGACATAAGTGCACAACATTAAGGCATCGAGTCCTCAAGAAAACAAAATTTGCATACCTGAACTCAGGCTCTGCACGGAGGGAAGCATATTTCAAAGTGTCATTACATGGGACAAGGGATCTAACATTAAGTTCCTCTAGCACATACTGCAGTGTGGATGTCAACACAGTCATAAATCAGTTGAAACATCAAGAGCGAAAAAGAAACCGAAAAGAAAATCTATGTATGAAGTGGAGCACACCATTATTAGAGCCATCTAGAAATTATTATTGATGAAACACTGCTAAAAATACACTCAAGAACCTCAATTTTTCAGAAAAGCAAAGGAAATTCAGAGTTCTTATGTTCCTTGATCCAATAATAAAAAATCAACAGAAAATATTTCAAGATTACACAAGAGAGCAATTTAAAGAATTTAAACAGTTAAAATATAGCTTTCACACTAAGGCTGTTCATAGAAAGATGTCCTTCCAATGTTGTACTGAAACAATAGCTGCCATACATAAAAGAGTATAGTTGCAAGTAAATGATCATTAAAAGACTCATTTGCCAAGAGAAAATAGACATCCCAATTTACAACACCAGAAATTAGTAAAATGAGTAAAGTCTCAATAAAGTTCCATGACCAAGAAAGCCAAAATATAGAAGGTGTCAGCCAAAAACAGTGACAAATGGAAAAGCATGCAGTACCAACTCATCAAACTTGGGGCAGAAAAAGTGATTACCAGTCACCAACCAACAATGATGAAGAATAATCAAATTAAAAATAAATCTACTTTCTCATAATCAAGGTAGAAACAGCACTGAACTAAGGTCAAAATAATAAAATAAGATCACAAAACTTATGAGAAACATAATTAGGTCCAAAAAGCAGGAACATCTCAAGCACAGTATGAGGCTTGCCATGTTAATCACAAACCTCCTTTAGTTTTCCAGCAATGTCATCAAGAAAATCAGCATCAGGATGAACTACTACCATCTCTCTACAGTGAAGAATTAATTATGTTAGTAAGAGAAAAAAATAAGTACAAACATTGAAAATCAGCATGAGATCAGCATAGGTGCACCTTAGAGGGGATTTCAGAGGCTTGTTGTGACGCTCTCGGATATTGCGTGCAAGATCAATGATGGTCATCATCCTCGAAACACTTTGTTCAATCCTTTCATCCCTCTGCAAAAGCATTAGATTAATGCAGGATAGAATGTGGTGGTAATAAAGAACAAACTATTAGCTTCCAAAAGAAAATGGTGATTAGTGTCAAGAATACCTCTCCCTCTTCTACAGGAAAACTGCAGAAGTGAATGCTTTCCTCTAATCCGGGGGAAACTCTCCTCATATTTTCATAAAGAGTCTCAGTAAAAAATGGTGTGAATGGTGACATAACCTTACAAGAAGTCAGAAGCACCTGAGAACAAACAAGACAGATAGCCTTCAGAAAATCATGTGGAACCTAAAACATCTTACTTTTACGAGTATATGAAGCAGCATATAAAAATGAGAAATGAGACGTTATAGGCAAATACTTTTAACAATCACGTGAAATTTGAAGTCTTGAGAGCAGGGGGAAAAAAAGAATAAATAGACAGCAGTTTTATTTCTGTAAAAGAAAGACGCAAACACAGGAATTACATCAAAAGCATGGCTGATAATTTATGACAAGAATGAGGGTATATTTGAAACATAAGTCAATAAGACAGATAACTAAACTAGTTTGAGAATCTATAACAGGATTCACAAACATTATTTTTTGAGAATTTAGCCCTTAAGTTTCATATGTACTGCTAATCCAAATGACTTCTTGAACATAAAACTCTTACAAGTAAAACTAGGTTATATATCTTTGAGAAGGAGGCCTACTCCCTGGCACATAAAAGAAGTTGCCCCTGCTTATTAATCGGTGAAAAAATATTTTATAATTTGATTTCTTTTCCTCTGGTTCCACCACAATCTAGTTTATCTTAACACATAAAAGACAAGTGGATGATACATCAACACATGAAACTGGGCACATAAATGCTAGTCCTGGCACAAAAACCAGAACACGATGTTCATATTTAATTAACATCATGAATACAGAGTTTCCAATCTATCAACATTAGGAGGAGATTAATATAGTCATACATTGTAAAGAGTAGAGAGAGCAGTTTGGCAGTCTTCTTCCCCAGTTCGACCTTTCAATCTCTTGCGGTTTAATCGAACATATATATTTGTAAGGTTGTCAAGAAACTTCAAGAGGTATGGAACTACCTGCAAAGAGAGAGATACCAAAAGCAAAAATACTGATAGGTATTGCTGGCATGAAAATGTACATATCTATAGCAAGTTAAAATAATAGTCCACGGAAGAAAAAGAAAATTAGAAGATGACTCAACACCGAAAGGACTTTATAAAAAACTAACCGTGTAAAGTCTGTATGCATTCATTTCGTTCCGGACAAAATGAACAAGACTCTGGGTGGCTGAATTGATCCAGTGATCAAGCACATTACACGAATTTTGAAGTGTTGCTAATTCAATAGGAGTGAATGGTTTCAGTCCTTCAACTTCAAGTCTCTTTGCATTCTGTACAAGAAACCTATATGCATTGTACCATGGAAGGAAGACATCCTTCACCTGAATAAAACAGAAAACTGGATTATGATATCCGATTGTTGAAACATTAATCAAACACTAGTGCTCATTGTTAAGATCATGAAAAGACCATGCCAAACTGGTACACAAAACAGTTGGCAGTCAATACTCACAACACCATAAACCCCTTCCTTTTTGAAACGCAAAGTTTCAGCTCGCACAACAGGAGAGTTTATAAGGTACAGTCGCAGAGCATCCTATACAACAAAAGACAAAAGCATTAGAGTTTAATATGACAGGGAAGAAAATTATGGCAAGAACAAGAATATACAAAGACTAAAATCTACCTGCTTGCCGAAAAGGACCCAAAAAAGTACAAATTTGTTTATCCTCCAGGTAAAGAGAAAAATACATAAAACAACAAATAAGAATTTTATGGAGAACAAGAGAGAACTTACAGCTCCATAATCGTTAATAACCTCCATAGGAGAAGGATAGTTTTTCAGTTTTTTACTCATCTTTTTTCCATCCTCTGCTAATACTAGTCCATTGCAGATGAGATTCCTGAACGCAGGCTTCCCAAACAATGCGGTGGACAACACCATGAGAGTATAGAACCTGCGAAATGAAAATCAAGAACACGAATTCCCAAGTTCTTCAGATAGCCAACAATGTGTGGCAGGATAGGAGAATGGGAAAGAAAGTACGAAATTGATGAATATCCTAATAAAGATATAACCTCTCTAAAGATAAAGATTCAACAAAGTAGCACCTAACCTGAAGATAATGATAAGCATGGAAAACTTCCATGTACAAGGATTTAGAAACACATTTAACAACTTCTCCAATACATCTTGCTTGAAAAACATACTGTGCATTGGGGATAAGTTAAGTATCAACAGACAATAATAAAAGGGTGAAAGACTGACCATCCACGTGTTTGATCTAACCCTTCAGCCACAAAATGCCCAGGAAAGTTTTTCTCAAAAATTTCAACATTTTCAAATGGGTAATGGATATAAGCATATGGCATCGAGCCACTCTCAAACCAGCAATCAAATACCTGCAGAATAAACCAATACATCTGAATCAAAAAGCAAAGCTTAAGATTCAAGCAGAAAGTTCCACGTGGAATATTGAACAATTCAAAATATGCCATTCTGATACTTTCCTTGTAAGACTAGAGACGAGCCCAATTCTAATTTCATCAGAAAATACTGTTTTTCACAAACATTATCAAGCTCCATAAGGAAACTCCAGATTATTGACTCGACAAAAACTCCTATGATGAAAATTCCACTACTTATTTGCAGATAAACTGCAGGAAGAAATTGAATCATAGAGTAAAATGATTCCAGCTTCTTATTCTTCACTTTCTTATATCCTAATTCCTTTCACCCATCATGTTTGCTCATAAAACAAGCACAAGAAATTATCACATGACCCACTTTCCAAGGATTTAAAGATTGTGTTGCTATCAAAGTCACTGCAACTTTATACCATTGCTAACCTATTATTTCCCCAATTCTCACATAAAACCAGTAGCTGAAAAGAATTGTACAACACCAAATTCAGTAACTTACATCATCTACACGGTGAAGCATGCCAAATTCAGCCCCGCGGCTGGATGGAATTGTAATATGGTCAATGTTGTGACGATGTAGATCATGCACCTACAAATACACATAAGCAATACAAAGCATGAATTAGCTCAAAGACCTTGCGTCTTATATAATACAAAAAGAACGGAACCCATCTTCATACTTCTAGATAAAAAAGGATCAATATAAGACCAATACATCCTTAGTACATGATGAAGGAAAGAAAATGTCTGATTATGTAGGATTAACATTATCTAGAAGATTGTATAGTTATAGAAATCATATAAATCCCTGACTTCTAGGGATTAGAATAGGATACAGATTTTCATGTATCTTAAGGGAATCTGTCACTATATTTAGTATAGACAATTGTATATATATATAGACTATAACTGTGACCTACGTTTTTATGAGAATGAAATTATTCTTCTTCTCTGTCAATATTTATCATGGTATCAGAGCTGTTGGCTCTTTCCTAAAACTCTAAATTTTTCTCTGGCCATACTGACCGAGAGCCTCATCTCCACTATCCCTGTCAACGTCCTAGCCTTATCACTCAAATTTTGATGCCCCTTTCCTTAGTCTTACCTAATCAATCATGTCTGAATCACCTAGCAGTTATGCTGGAATAATCAGCCCTACAATTGAGAATACTGCTACTGCTATACCCGGAGATTTGCAGAATATTCAAGCTGCATACCAATTGAATGGGAAGAAATATTTGAAGTGGTCACAATTGCTACGCACATTCCTAAAGGAGAGAGGGAAATTGAGCCATTTAATGGGCACTGGTCCTTCACAGGATGATCCAAAATTTGCGGCATGGGATGAACAAGACTCCATAGTGATGTTCTGGTTATAGAACTCAATGCTGCCAGAGATTAATGACACATGTATGTTCCTCGGAACTGCCAAGGAGATTTGGGAAGCTATTCAGCAGACTTTTTCAAAGTTAATGATGCTGCACAGATTTACGAGATTGGGACGAAAGTTTCAGCCACTAAACAAGAGACTTGGACTGTCACTGAATATTCGAGTCTCTTACAAAGCTTGTGGCAAGAGATGGATCATTATTAATGTATCCAAATGCGTTGTAGTGAAGATGTAGCAATTCTGAAGTGTTTTGTAGAAAAAAATCGTATTTATGATTTTTTGGTAGGTTTAAACGTGAAATTTGATGCTGTGAGAGTGCAGATTTTGGAAAAACAAGACCTACTGTCTCTAAATGAGACGATCGCTATTATACGTGCAGAAGAGGGACATCGAAGTGTTATGCTTGAACCACAAGGAGGAGATGGTTCTGCACTCATTGTGAAGCCCACGGAATTGAAGGAGGCTAACAATCCTATAGCTGTTACTAGAGTGGCCTCATCCAAACCTTTTAATCGAGATTCCCTATTTTGTACATACTGCAAGAAGCATCAACATATTAAGGAAAAATGTTGGAAACTTCATGGCAAGCCTAGTCGGAGTGGGAACGACCGAACTCAAGCACACATGGTGAGCACTTTGTCAAATAATGAAGGAAATTCAAAAAAAAACTATTCCTGAGTTCAATACCGAAGAAATGGAGAAACTAAAAACTTTTGTGGAGTCCTTTGAGAAGCCAACCTCAACAGGTACTTGTCCATTGGCGTTTTCAGGTATTTCTTCTTCTTCTAATCCTAATGCCTTAGAAAGAAATTCCTCTCCTATGTAGGTAATTGATTCTGGAGCAACAGATCATGACTTGTTCCTCTAAATACTTTATCTATTATAACCCCAGCTGTAGCCATAAAAAGATCACAATAGCTCACGGATCTATCACCACCGTAGCCGGTCAAGGAGATATATACATAAACAAGCACCTTACACTAAGAAATGTCCTCCATGTTCCCAAGCTATTTGCAAACCTTACTTCCTTTCAAAAATTAACCACAAATTCAAATTGCAGTACAACATTTTTTCCTTCACATTGTGTCTTTCAGGAGCTAGGCATGGAATTTGTGACGTTTTATGGAATAAAATGGTACTGGAGGAACAGATTCCTATTTCAGTTCCTATGAAAGTGTATTGTGACAACAAAGCTACAATTTCAATTGCTCACAGCCTTGTTCTTCATGATAGAACAAAAAATGTTGAGGTTGACAAATGACAAGCATTTCATCAAGGAGAAGATTGAAAAAGGATTAATTTGTGTTCCCTATATTCCAACATCACTACAAGTAGCTAATATTCTCACAAAGGGATTACACAAGAGGCAGTTCAATGTTCTGGTTACCAAGCTGGCTATGGAAGACATATACAAGCCAGCTTGAGGGCGAGTATTGGGAAATATCCCAGATATTATTGACTCCTAAAAGTTAGCAAATTAAATCAGTTAGAATATTATGTACAGATATTACTTTCCTAGAAACCATAAATTTAATAACCAAAATGAAGATGTCATGGACAGAGAAGAAAGAATAAACCTTCTGACCGGAGAGCATTTCAAGTTTAGCAACAGAATCCATCACTACAATTTCTTCACCATCCTCACTGATCCATACAGGAAGAGGAGTGCCCCAAAATCTACTTCTACTAATCGCCCAGTCTCTAGCATTTTCCAGCCAATTGTGGAATCTTTTCTCCTACATCATAAAAACGTAAAAGGAGGTGAAGAAGACCCAAAAATATATGCACAAGACATAGTAATTACCGGAAGGTTGTACCATAAAAAAGGGAGAAACATATTCTGAGCATCTAGATGCACATAGCAGTTGCTATACAACTTAAAATAACTGAATGCATGTCATTAGCTTCCAAGAAATTCCAGATTCTCACTTTTCAGATCAAACGCAACATAGATGGAAGTAACTTTAGCTATCAGAAACAAGAATCCTAGTGCCTTGAGGTACCTTGGAGATATAGTCATTGCATCAATAACTAAAAGTCCAACCTCCAACATGTCAAGTTGAGATTGCATAAAGCAACCCCAATTGCTTCCAAAAACTTATTTCATGGGCAAATGGATGCGAGTTAAGGATGAACAAGAAAAAAAAAATCTAACCTTCACATAATCAGGTACCCAATATGTCTGAGTGTTGCTTTCTAACAACTTTGCTTTCAATTCTTCCACTCTGACAAACCTTTGTGATAAATTAAGCCATACAGCTCAATTAACAAGAAGCAGGAAATAGGAATCCATTATGAAGGTGCCAAAAAAACTAAAAAGAAAAGATATAGATAGTATATTCATATATGCATATGTAATCAAAACTAGTAACAAATGCAATAAACTTTCATGTTGATAAACTCTTGTCATGTCTAGCCAAAATAATTTTCTCAACTTGAAGATTGATTGTTTAATGCTACAAGTTTCCTTTAGATTTGATATATATATATATATATATATATATGAAACTTAATAAATAACAACTAAAAGAAAATCATAGGATTTCAGAATGAACTGGCTTGTAAGCATGACACAAGGTAAGAGCATAAAGAGATTCAAGATTTTGTAGGAAAATTCATTTACCAGCTCGGTACAGCTCTATAAATAAGAGGTGTATCAGATCTCCAACAGAATGGATAAGAGTGAGTAAAGCTTCCAGACTTAACAAGCCTGCTTTTTGCCTAAACATCACAAATTTCCATTGAGTGACAAAGTATGTAAGAGCATATGACAGTGAAATCAAAAGATCAATTATAAAAATCCACAGTTCTGAATCCTAATTTTTTTGCATTGCCCCATCAACTAAAGAGCTCATAAAACCATGTAAATTCTTGATTATTATTTAGCAATATTAGACGCAAGGGTAGTTAAGTAAAGAGCCATTCATGATATAATCAACCCTACAGAACATCAAAATGAGAACAACTAACCTTCACTGCTTCAATAATATCCTTGTCTGCATCCTTGACATAGCACCCACTAAAATCAGTAATCTTTTCAGTAAAGCAGCCATCATCATCAACAGCTACAATTAAATTCTCACCCTATGCTTCCAAAAATGAAAGTAATCCATTATAAGATAAAGCAAGAAATAAACTAGCCAGAATTGAATAGGGAAAAAAAAAGGAGGTATAGAAAGGAACCACAGAGTTCATAAATCATGCCCAATTTGCGCTCAAAAATTGCCAACAACAATTTGCATTAGATAACAAAAATTACACAGCAGTACAATCTTCTCACAAGAGAATATAAAAATGAAGAGAAATAACAGGAGTCATTCCACAATGCTTTTGACCTGTATAGCTCAGTCATAGCTTTAATTAAGAACATCAATGATTAGCATATGGTCTTAAAATCTGAATGAATGAGCTGAATAGCTATTTGAAATGCATATTACCATGGCATTGTTAGCCAACATAACAAGTATGTTTCAATCAAGAATTTATACCCACAGGTGTCAAAACTTAGGAAAAGCATGTGCTCATAGCAGACCTATACCCCATTTGTAGAGAAAAAATGGGTGTAAGTTATAAGTATAGTCCTTTCATGCTTGAATCATAAGAAAACAGAAAAAATTACTTGTTTGTTGGCAACATAATTGAAACTAACAATTTGAAGCAAAAAAACAGTGCAACAGACCTTATTGATTATTTGATTCTCAATGCAAACACGATAATCATCTTCACCAAATGCAGGAGCACAGTGAACAATTCCAGTACCAGTTTCATCAGTCACATAACTATCCGCAACAACCCGAAATGCCGTCTGAGAGAATTCAATGAAATAATTGAAAAGTGGCTCATACCTGCAATGTGTACTCTTGCTTAGACTATTGATATCTTATCATCCAAAAAATACACATTTGATCAGTCTTTTTTTTGTAAATTGAAAAGCTATTTTAGTTACACAACAAGGCCCTTTCCTAAAGCTCAACCCATCCAAGTGAAGATTTGAACCCAAACCCACTTGATCTTGAGGAGGGAATGCCAACCACAAAGCTACTCCCTCAACCTCAATTTAAAAAGAACAATATGTCAGAATCGGTTTATTCTTAAATTTTTATCAAAGAATGGTGCCTACACACAATATTCAAATAAAAAAAGTGTAAAAAAGAATAATCGTCTTACAAAGACGCTCAAATTTGTTTAAAGCACATATAGAGGGAATTAAAAAGGAGTTCAAAACAAGTCACAGAAGTGCTCACTTCTTTTGCACCAATTCACTGCCTTTGACTTTCTCTAACAATTGGTAAGAATCCATCAAGTTTTCAGTCTTCCCGCCCTTAGACTTAGATGCCTTAGAATCACTGGCAGATCCATTTGCTACTGTTGATTTTGGTTTCTCAACAGGAATGGCTGACAGCCTAGATTCAGCAACCACAATGACTCTTCCAGTGTACTTGTTGCGCACCTGAATTTTATTTTTCAAACATAATAAATATATGTTACCAAACATAAATTTGCAGAAAGGATATCCAGTAAACAGTTTTCACAAGTAATTCAATTGTAAAACCTGTACCGTTGTTTTCTAAATTTCCCAAGAAAAAGGATAAGAAATTCTTTTTTAAATTGTATATCTAAACCAGAAGTCATCACAGAAATCAATTCCAGTGCCACATTACTCATGTTTAAAGCCTCAAGAATGTTTAAGGATTGGCTGAAACATATGCAAATGCCTTTAGTATATGATCAGGAGTCTAAATCAATATATGAACAACAAGCTTGAGTTATTTAACAGGAATACAAGGCTCAAAGGCGCGTTGAGGAACAATGATCGAAATTACTTAGGGACTACAAATTAAATATAATCCAAGACAACAAAAATTGCAATGCAAGGCAACAATTTTAATTGGAAAATAATGATACGCACAAAGTGTAGTAAAAGTTAACAACCTATTAATCGAAAGAAAAACCCTCTGAACAAGTTGAAGGCAACCAACCTTCACATAGTCAAAATTTGCGTTGACACAGAGGCAAAGATTACTGGGAAGCGTCCATGGCGTTGTTGTCCAAGCTACAAAGGCTGCACCATGCGGATCATCAACAATTGGAAAGGTCACTATTATCTCAGGGTCAGGTACATCCTGTTATACCAGTGTCGTCAAAAATTACGTAGTATCAAAATATCAACACCGTCTAGCAGCCTAAAGAGAAAAAAAACACACACACACACACACAACTTAGAAAAAGATCATCCTGAAACCAAAAATGAAAACAAACCTTATAATTCTGACCAGCTTCAAAATTTGAAAGCACAGTCTTACAACCAGTGCTGTATGGCATGACCTGCAAGAAACACAATTACCAACACGTTAAATCCCAAGCTGCCTTCTCCTGTGTGTTCAAGGGTAACGGCACATTAGCAAGTTAATGGATGCTAAAGTAAGAAAAAACATCGTTCTTTTATAAGAGGTCAAATGTCAAACATAAACAGACAACTTCAAGATTGAATTTTGAAGCATGACACCAACCTTAAAACCCTTGTAAACAAGGCCCTTGTCAAAGAGCTGAGAAAAAACCCACCAAACACTTTCCATAAACTTCAAGTCCATAGTCTTGTAATCGTTCCTAAAATCAATCCACCTCCCAGTCCTAGTAATCACCTTCTCCCATTCTTCCACATACCTAGTCACAATACTCCTACACTCCTCATTGTACTTATCAATACCCATTTTCAAGACCTCATCTCTCCTCTTAATCCCCAATTTCCTATCAATCTCGTTCTCCACCGGAAGGCCGTGACAATCCCAACCGAATCTTCGGGTCACGTGGTGGCCCGTGAGGGTTTGGAACCTGGTGACGATGTCCTTGATGGTGCCGGCGAGGATGTGACCGTAGTGAGGAAGGCCGGTGGCGAAGGGAGGGCCGTCGTAGAAAATGTACTCGGGTAAGGATTCAGTTCGGGTCAATTGGGTCTCGAAGGCTCTGATTTCGGCCCAGAAAGCCAGGACCTTCTCCTCCTGCTTTGGAAATGAGAAGTCCTTGCCTTCGCAGACCTCCTCCATGACGCCGAGGTCGGAGAGCTGAGAATTGCCGGAGTGGATGGCGGTTGCGTAGAGTGAAGAGAAAGAGCTGGGGTTTAGAGAACTTTGTGCCGATGCTTTGGGCTTAAGATCTAAGCTAGTTTCACTGTTTTGCAACTTTTCAAACGACGCCGTCGTGACACCAAATCAATAATAAATATATTAATTTTAGCATCTAAAATATTTTTTGGATTAAAGGGAGAGAAGTTAGAGTAGCGTTAAGCCACAATTCTAGGGAATGAAATCCCAACTATGTCCTCTGCCAGGGTACCAAAACTACCCACTGAAGGCGTCTGGAGTCCAACCTCAAATTCTTGAGCATAGTTGGCAAGCCAATCTGTGAGTCTATTACGCTCCTTATATACATGACAAGTCCTTATATTCCAATCCCTAGCAAGCAAATTCTATATGCCTCAAACCAAAGAACTCTGCATGTCCTATTGAGATTGTTAGGGTGAGAGGATATTGATAGCAGCTAATGAATCCACCTCTACCTAAATTTTCCTATAGACAAGATCCCACGCCAGCATCAATCAATTGAAAACTCCTTATAGCTCTGCAGTGACAGAGGTACAGAAACTAATGTTGTGCGTAAAACCTCCTACCCAATCTCCATCACTGTCCCGCAAAGCATCGCTTGCTGCAACCCATGACGATAAAGATTTGTAAACCCCTCGATGTTGAGCTTAATCCAGGACCGGGGGGTCTCGACCAACCTATCAGTTGCTCCTACCGGTGTGTTGTCCTTCCTATAGCACGACTAACCAAGATTGTTGCTTTCTCAATTTAGGAAACATAGTCCATTACAATAGCTTGAGGATCAGATGGCCACACGAAGCTGGCATCGAAAATGCCTTTGTTACGCCAGAACCAGAAAAACCAACAAACAATACCAAAAATCACTGCCCATTCGAAACCATTTACCTTTCGTTTAATAGTCAAGTTTTCCCTAAGACAGTCATGCTTGCTCCGAGTAAAGAAGTACTCATTAATTACGGATCGTGGAAAGGACAACCAGACAGACCTAGCCCGAGGGCAGTCTCTTACTACATGGATGTTAGTCTCATATGCTCCACACCTGGGGCAGGAATCATCCGCAAATAAGTGCCGGATGCACCGTTGTTGGTTAGATAACAACCGTCCTCTTAAGAGGAGCCAGAGAAATGTTCGGATCCACTGCGGTCAGGGTCGTTCCTATAGTTTTATAGGCCCGGGGCGAAATTAAAACAAAGGACCTCAATAAATCGACAATACACTTAAGTTTATATATTTGTATGAAACATAAATGACTCAATTTATGAGTTTACATAA
>JANVCQ010000005.1:9184757-9195546 GCA_025531925.1 Erythroxylum plowmanianum
ACTAATGCATGATCATGCCTCCAAGTTGTACACCTCATAACTCTCAATTCCAATATCCAAAAATTACAAACTTTATAACAATTTAAAGTTAAGATAATAAGCTTCAACTTTGGTGAAGAAACACCTATCTAATTCAGCCTACATCAATACAGTTTATCCAAAAATCACAGGATATGATTTTTGTCCATGGTAGTGCTACAGCCTAAGTCAAGACTCAATTTCATGCCAAATTTTGAAAATCTTAGAGACAAAATTAAAATTATACTTCTTCAATAAAGTTGTAGAAATATATCTCTAGTTTAATATAAATTAAGAACCAACTCATTTGGAGATCCACGGTTCAAATTATAATCGAAATACCAAAGCAAGTTTAGTGAAAACGCATACTTTATCATTTTCTTCCAGCTTTTCCCCTAAATAGACTTTCGGGTCAATGTTACACGATCATTTTGACAATAAAAATGAAGGATTTAGGCAAAACATTCTTCTAAACATTTGTTCGTTTATGTCTTAAGTTACTACTGACACCAATGTTATGCAATTTGATTCAGTATTTTGAAAATTACCCCCGAATGACTACAGACTATTCACAAACAGTGACAGATTCCAGATACTCAACTTCAAGCCAACTTTTGACACACTTAGTGATAGAAATCAAATTCGACGCCTTTATAAAAGTTGTAGATATAAGTTTCTAGTTTAATAAGAATTTAAATTAATCCAATGTAGATACCTAGAGAGCAAGATATGGCTAAAATACCGAAACCTGTCTAGTAGAACTACTCATTTGAACTAGTTTCTAGCATGTATCAAACCTCAATTCTTTCCCATTTCAATACACAATTGATCCATATCAAACATCAAACAACACATGTTATCATAGGATACCAAGTTTATAATTCCCTTACCTTACTAAACTTCAAATTTAACTCCAAGAATCCAGCTAAACCAAGCTTTCAAACATCTAGCACATACCTAAGTTTAAGGTGTAACTTTCAGCACCAACTATATTCTTAATGAAATAACTTACAAAGATGATGATCCAAGCTTCAAAAAAAGTCCAGAAGTGGAGAGCAGATAGGAGGTTTCGTGGAGAGAATAAAGCAAAGTGAATAAAAAGAGCAAAATAGAAAAGTTTCCAGCAGAAACTTGCTTCATCACTACCTAGGTGTCACTAACTTCATAAGGCATGTGTCTTCTTGCATGTGTCACATATGTCATGCACTTAAGCTACCATTTGTCACACTTCTATTAAACCATGTTTCACTTAATGAATGCTACCAAATGCCACAATTTTATTAGGTCACTTGTCACTTTATTAACTATGCCATTTGTCAATGTATCAACTATGCCAAATGTCACTAACTCATAGGCTTAATCATTGAAATTTTCATATACTAATTTATCTTGCCACTTGAAAGTTTTCCTAATATAAATATGCATTTTAAATACCTCAATTCTCTAATGGAATCAATTAATTCCAATTCACTAACCATTATCCACTTGACCAAAAAAATTCAAATCATATATCTTTCATATTCTAATCATAGCAAAATTTGAACTCCTATCACACATGTACTTTCATAAACATGTATTATTTCAACTATGGTATATTTTGGGGCTATACATAGTTGATCAATGTATATATATGAAGTTCAATGGGAGCAATTTCATTTTTTTGATACTGTATGTTGATGACATTCTACTTGCTCCTAATGATATTGATCTATTATTTGAGGCAAAACAACTATTATTTAGCCATTTTAACATGAAAGATCTTGGCAAGGCCTCTTATGTACTTGGAATTCAGATTCTCCGAGATAGAGCTAATGGGATTCTTAAATTGTCTCAAAAGACTTACATTGATCAGATCTTGAAAAGATTAAATATGCATTCTTGCTCTCCTAAAAAGGCAACAATAGTGAAGGGTGACAAATTCTCAAAGACCCAATGTCCACAAAATGATAAAGAGAGAGATTAAATAAAAGTCATTCCTTATGCGTCACTTATAGGCAGTCTGTTGTATGCTCAAGTATGCACACGCCCTAATATTGCTTTTGTTGTAAGCGTGTTAGGAAGATACTTAAGTGATCCTAGACTTGGCAATCGAAAAGCCGCCAAGAAAGTCATGAGGTATCTTTAGGGTAGCAAGGATCATATGTTGACTTATCAGCGAGCTGACACTCTTGATATAGTTGAGTTTAGTAACACCAATTATGCAGGATGTGTGGATGATAAAAGTCCACTTCAGGCTATGAAGGAGTTGTATCATGAAAAAGTGTCAAACAGACACTCACAACGTCCTTTACAATGGAGGTAGAGTATATGGCATGTTATGAGGCAACTTATCAAGCAATATGACTATGAAATTTCATTTCAACATTGGGTATTGTAGACTCTATTTAGAGTCCGCTGAAATTGTATTGTAATAACTCCGAAACCGTAGTTTTCTCTAAGAACACTACAAGTACTTCTTGCTCAAAGCATATTAATATAAAGTACTATCTTGTTAAAGAGAAAGTTGTCGAATCCCTCATTACTGTTAAGTATACGCCTACAACTAGCATGTTAGTAGATCAACTTACAAAAGGTTTACCTATATGTGTGTTTGCAGAACACGTCTCCCGCATGGGATTGTTAGAAGCCTAGCTTGATAAGATTAGTGGTGTTTGCTATTTTGTATTGAACATGCTAGTACTTTGTACGAATTGTTTATAACTTTTATATATAAAACATGCATAATGATATTTGTAGTTACTTCTTATTAATATTGATATACATAAGTTGATGTATATATATATTTTGGCAAAATGACAGGTACAAAAGAAGACAAATGCACAGTCTCAGTTGTTGTACTACATACATGTTTTTTTTAATGATTATTGTTGTATTTGAATATCTTCAGGGCCTAATCATAAGTAGTAAATATATCGTATCGATATAATATTGCATATGATTTATTTGACTGTCTTTGGATGATATAGATTAATATGATGATTTGATTATATTGTCCAAGTGGGAAAATGTTAGAAGTATATGGACTAATATAATCACAACTTCCGTACCATTAATTGAATTGCCTAATATATATTTAATAACCATAATGGAATGATTAATAATTTACTAACTGCATTTGAAGCATATGATAGTACCCTAATAATTATAAATTGACCTATTAAACTATAGTTTATCACAATTATGAAATGACACAATTAGCCTTATTCTACCCCTTAAGATTGAACATGTTATAAATATAGTAACAGGCATGTTGCGTTAGCTTAGCCTACCAGCGCTTTGTACCTGCCAACCATTCCTCTTAAATGCATACCATATCGTAACTTTAAGTTGCCCACAACCGTTTCCGTTGCTTCTGTACAACGCTTTGAAAACATTTCCTTTGATAGGTATCACTAGTCTTCCAGGCAAGCAAAATGTCGTGTTAGCGTTCTTTATTATGTATAGATAACGAGAATCATGCATCTCACCAACTGCGGTTCTCTTGTTTTTATTGTCTTGCAGTCTTCTTCTACGCTTACCCTTCTTCTCCTTTCATTGCAAAGAACATGGCTGAAGAAACCTCCCAGTCCATCTATGACTTCACTGTCAAGGTAACGGTTAAGCTTTGTTTCTTGGTTCCATTCTCATTGTAGTTCTCGGTGGAAAACGTGGAAAGTAGAAAGGAAAGTTTGCAAGTTTGAAGTTTTTCTCAAGTTTGCTGCTTTTGTCTGCAAGTAGTCAGTTTTAGAATAATTTTCCCGTTTCTTGTTCACGGGGTACTTAACTTTGTTTTTTCTTCTCTTTTGGCCTCTGACTTCATCAAATCTCTATTTTCTGGTATTTTGCTTTAGTTGGTTGCTATTTTAGATCAGAAACAGAGACTACAATTATGTTATGATCTTCTTTTATTAACATCTACACTTTTTAAGCTCCTAGAGAAACCTGCTATTCATGGATAAAAAAGAAAACATTGCTTAGAACTATGAAGGCCTCGCCTTTTGACTGTTGTTGCGTGTATAATTTTGATCTTGATTGCAGGATATCCGTGGAAATGACGTCAATTTGGGTGACTATCGAGGAAAGGTTCTTCTAATAGTTAACGTCGCATCCAAATGGTAACTCATTCATGATCCTATCTGTGCTTGACTTTCTTGGCCATTCTGCCTTTGTGATTTTTATATTTCCTCTGATTTTGCTAGTAGATGAAAGAATTTCAGCTGTAGGTTGGAAGTAGTTGTTAGGTGAGATATGACCATTATTGGATTGACTTGCAGAGATCGTGTAGATGCTGTCATGTTGACAGGAAGATGTGAACTTTCTTATTTTTTTGTTTATATTTTTTATTAAGTTGAAGTTTTTGATACAGAACTGATAAAGCCAGCTGGAAAGACGGGACTGTGTGATCTCAAAGTGGACAACTTTCATAGTAGATTCTCTCGCTTAAGAATCCACTTGTCCACCAAAATATTATTCAAGTGTTCTTCACGTCCTTTCTCTTGGTTTCCATTGACAAGTTGTTTTTCTTGTAAATTAAAATTTGTCGACTTCGCTTGTAGTTTATGTATGGCTGTTGGCTAGTAAATCGTTCTTCCTGTTATGATCATAACTTAAAAACGTTCACTTCATTCTATCGTGATATTGTAGTTTAAAATTTCCTGCTCATGATAAAGAAATGCTCTTTTAATAACAACTGGTAGTCAGATGAAGAATCATTTGCACTGATACTTAGTTCTATCTATGTTTCTGCAGCGGCTTAACGACATCGAACTACAAGGAATTGAATGTTCTGTATGAAAAGTACAGGAATCAAGGTTGTCACTTGCTCATATATAGGACAACATTCAATTTATCGGACTTGTCATTAACTTCTCAGAAAATGCTTTAAAAATTCCATTTTTCAACATGTATTAGAATCAAAATCTATTTACAATGAAAAACTTTTTGTTGGTGCTTGTAGCATTGAAAAACTTTGCATCGATATGAAAGATGAAAATGGTTCTAGACTTGATCATGAACTGAAATTCCTGTCAGCAAATTCCATCCTCACCACTGTATGACATAGTTTTCTAGTTTCAGCAATTAAAAGTTGTCTGTTTGTCGAAGAAAATAAAAAAAAGGTTGTTTATTAGCTTCATCATTCTCTTATTGCTTTAAATTTTACATCCTTGAAGTTGGTAACCTAGATTTTGTTTCTTCTTTTTTCGACAGGATTTGAAATCTTGGCATTTCCTTGCAACCAATTTGCTGGACAAGAACCAGGAACCAACGAGGAGATTCAGGAAGTTGCATGCACAATGTTCAAAGCTGAATTTCCAATATTTGACAAGGTAAAGTCAGTATAACATTCTTGTAGCAGTTCTTTACAAAGACTCTGATCAAAGCTTTACAGCTAGCTATTTTGTCCATTCGTTAGTGACTAGTATTCAGGAACGACTTGCAGAAAGTAGCCATCTGCTGGTATAAGCCATATATCTAGGGACAGTAGCTGGTTCCAGCAACTTATCATGAAGAAGTCTATTCATTATATTTCATCTGGTTGTTGTAGGTTGAAGTGAATGGAAAGAATGCAGAACCTCTTTACAAGTTCCTAAAGTCAGAAAAGGGCGGATACTTTGGTGATGCAATCAAATGGAATTTCACTAAATTTTTGGTGAACAAAGAAGGGAAGGTGGTGGAAAGATATGCTCCCACCACAGCTCCCCTTAAAATTGAGGTTTGGAAATCCTCATCGTCTTGGAATTGTTACATTTATGGGATTTTCATTATCTAATTTCTTGTTTTGTTACTTTCTACAGAAGGACATACAAAACCAGCTGGAAAGTGCTTAGGGACCAAAGAATGAGATTGCCTATGGTGGAGAGACATTGTAATCCAGCAGTATAAGCAGCCTGAACTGCTTAGAAAAACTTTCAATGCTGTAATGATTTATCTGTTGGAATTTTCAATTGCTACTAGATTTCACTTCTTTGTTAATAAACATGCACATCTTTATTCTAATTGGATAATTATTGTCTATAGATGTAAAAATCTTGCATCTAGAGCCACTGAATGACTGCATATGTAGTACCACAGCTTTTCTATGCTTTATATTCAGAGACTCCATATTTCTTTTCAGGCAGTTCACCTGGACATACAATTAGATACATCCCTAGATAGGATAATATTATATCAAGATCGTAAATATTGGGAGTAGCATCCATGAGGAACTAGTTTTCTGTTAGTGCAGAAATGAACAAGCAACTAGACTCTGCCAAGTGCCAACCAATTATACCATCATTTACTACAAGCAGTTCTTGAAGATACAAAAACACGAGGCAGTAAGTTGTCTGCGACTGTAAATAAAAGATAAGAACCTGTCAAAGATTGGAAACTCAAGGCAAAAACTTGATCATATCCAAGTATTAAGAAAGGAAAGTTCAAACTTAGGGATGAAGATTCTGATAATGCATGCCTGTCACTGCCAACGTTTGATAATGGCAACCAGAGTGAGGTTTTTGTTTCTGATAACAATATATGCTTTGTTTTTTTCCCCCTAATAGCACTTGTTGGCTTTATTGTATTATACAGTTTGTCTTGTTCTATCCTTGACCTATTCTATCCTTCTAGAAAGCGTTTTGTGCTGTTGTGAGTCATAAAAGTAAAGAAAAACAGTCCTCATGTATACAACCGTTTAAAACTTGAGATCAGAGCTTTGCCTCCCGCAAAGGACCTACCCGGCTCAAACGGGGATTAGTCTGGGTGTGGATGGCTTAAAGGTGCTTTCCTATAGTTGGGACCCTCCTAGGACACCTCGTGAGCAACCAAAAAAAAAAGTAAAGAAAAACAGAATTGGTACATGTTTCTCCTTGCCTACTCTCATTCATCTTCTCTTAAACTAAGAATGCGTGTATCTCCTGGACTAATCCTTTTCCTATCATAGATATGTCTGATGTCACTGAAAAAGTTGCAGTTTAGTTCTTCCACCTTGGAAAGCAATTGCTTATTAAAATAGAAGACCCTCCATGGCCACAGATGACCAGTTCAAAGAAATGGAATTATTGCTTGCATTCAAAGAAAATGACTTGGAGATTATTCTTGGTCAAACTGAAGCAACATAATTGAGTGTCATGATGAACTTTGTACTAATTTGGAAATTCCATTCACGGGAAATCAGGACACCCTTAGCTTCGAAGTAAGGTGCATCATATGGTAAGAATTTAGAAAGTACAAGCATTATCATCCATTGAGTTTCATACGTTTGGACCAAAAATTTTTAGATACTTTATTAAGCTAGAGGTTGACTCGAGGCAAAATTTAGTTTTTGGGGATGGTAGAAAAGTTGATTCAAAATTTTCCAAGTTGTTGAAACTCATCTTAGGAGAGTTTAGTGGTTAAATAACCTCACTCTCCATTTTAAGATGATCTTGACATGAACAACAATAGCTTAAAAGGTCACTTCCTGTTGATGGGAAACTGATTCTTAAGTTGTAACATCCATGCCCGAAAGGTATGGAGCATTTCCCTGTCAACTTATCCTAAACTTGATGATATTAGTCAGCCTGATAGCCATGTTCTTATGGAATGTTCAAAAAGTATGGCAGGCACGGTTGCCTTTCGTGTACTGCAGTTAATTGGAACTCAACTGATCCATCCCACTTGCCAAATCCATTAAATCTCAAACAAAGGATATCGTTATTCTTCGTGTGAGAGGTCAGACATAAAACCTGTAGACAAGCCCTGTAGGAAATCATAGACACCCCACAACTAAATCTCTAATAAGCTTTTCTTCTTTTTTTTTTCTTTTTGTGATCCCACGGCGTTTCTGCGAAGCTAATAATCTGGAATGGTGATTAGTAGAAAAACGTTCATGCTTTGCTACTCAAAGGCTCTAATGATCACTTAACCAGTATTTCCACAGGGAAGATCTATTGTTGTCTGTAAATTCCATTACCAAGTCAACAATTATAGATAGCCAAGAAAGACTCCCAAAGAATTTGTCATAAACCAGAATGAGGTACCAAACCCACATAACAAAACTTAATCTATAAGCTCCAATAATTAGGTTATCGTCACAGCCAGTTATTCAAACCAAGAACTTGGATAAGACAGAAGAAAACTTCACAAACATCAGACAGGCATATACTGCAATGCTTCTTCAGCTTCACTTCTTCCACCAAAATTCTCCCCCGGTTCCTTTTCCATACCAGCATAATGGGGGTAGTTAATCTATCCATATGATGGATAAACAAAAACCAGTTGTTAGCTTGTGCGAAACATTGTTAGTGTAAGGGCAACACAGCAATCATTCCTGGATCAACTAAAGTGCGAAACCACATTAACCACAGATTCAACCCAGTTAGATTAGTTACCTCAGCAAATGCAGAGGTCTGAAAGTAGTTGGTAAAGGCTCTAAGGAGGGCCCTCATCACTGCATCAAAATAATCAGCTTAAGTTGGAATCTAATTAGCACATCCAACAAAAAACTACCAGTAGCAGTAACTACAAAAAAGAATAGTTTTTATTCAAAGCCGTTGACAACCTGATGAAATACATTTTTTATAGCAACATATAATAGCCTTTCTCTAATTAAGTCAAACTCATATCGGCTTTGGTAAAATCCCAAACCTGAAACAATTGCTCCTTTCAACCCATCATTCAATAGGAACTGGTGCCTGCATACAGATGTAAAGAGTTGCAGGAACGTAATTCCTATAAATGGATCCAGCACAACAGATCAGTCAAGCACAAGCTTAGCATGAAGTCCAGGCTATTGATTTTTCATCGCCAAGGACCATATAAGCATATCACTTGTTGATAAATCCATTTTTATTATTAAATCTCTCTCAGCTGCATAGTCTAACAGTGCATGCCACTGCCTGAGCCCAAAATTTGAGCCTTGCCTTAACATCTTCAGGATGATCACCTGATTAAATACCAAAAGCAACAGGTAATTAACACACAATTGAATCGTATGTCAATCAGTTAAACAAGGAATATAGTTAGAATTAATTCTATAATCGCTGGTATTCCATATTTCACATTCATAGAACAGCTTGAAAGATAATTCTAAGCATTGAGAAAATATCCTTGGACTTCTTACAGTATCAATAACAGGAAATAGATGCTGATATCAGAAATATGATTCCGTCAAATCATACAAAAGTTCTTAGCTACACTCAAAGGTCATACATCCTAGACAAAAGGATCCGTTCGTTTTGTAATGCATAAACAGAATATTTGAGAATGCACACTGACGTATAACTACAGAGCAAAAAGCGCCAACAACGTTTACAACATAAGCATAACTAGAATCCTAGGTTAAGATTCAAAAGGATAATGGTAATACAAAGATTAAAAAGAAGTATTCTCATCTAAATCTAATATTTCTGAGAAAGATCCAAGCAAAATAACCAACCATTGACAGATCAAAAGATCTCAACTACTAGACTAACACCAAAATTAACCCTTATAACAAAACAAGAATCAAACAGCTAGAAAATAAAGCGGTTATAAACAGCTGTCTCACCAGGACTGGAGATCTTCCAATTAGCAATAGGACTAGTTGCAGCCTCAGGCACATCAGGAGAGCTGCTTCTATCCGGGGACTTGGTGTGCTCATCAAGGAATTTCTGGCTCATAGAGTAACAAAGCTCAAGAGCTGGGAGAGTATTGCATAGCTCAGGAATCTCATCATAACTGAATCCAAACCCAAGATCCAAGCACCCTTTGAGCTCATCGAGATCATCATCAGTCAAACTCTTGGCTCTCTTCAAATCATCCTCACAACTGTTGCTGCTGTCATTTGCCAATTCCACATAACCTTCAAGCAAGACCTGATTCTTCTTCTTCTTCTTCTTCTTCTTCTTCATCATCATGGTCTGTGAAAGACTATTGCTTTCTGTGACAATGGGGTCGCTTTCGGTCATGCTTGCCCACACATCATCAGCCTCCGGGTAGAAAGACTCATCATTTACATTAGTTTCAGAAGATGGGGTCTCTGTTTCAACAACTCTTTGGACCAGGTTTGTTGAAGAAACCCGTGATTCATGTTCACAACATGCGTTTGCCATTTCTCTCTAAATATTTTCTCTCACTAAAGCCTCCCTATCTCTTGCTTCTTTGTGAGACAGAGAGAAGCAATCACAGGCCCTTATAAAGCTGCACCTGATGATCCGATCCGATCCGATCCGATCAGATCCACTTTCCTTATTTATTTATTTCCATATTATAAAATCGTGATGATGATGATGAATTGGCATGCATATGTACATACATACATGTCATGTGTCATTATGAGGCGGCAATTCGGACAGCTGTGAATGGGTCCAAGAAGAAAGGAGACAAAACAAATCGAAGCAAAAAAGGACAAATGCTAGAAAGTGGGGCCACATGTGTACACAAATGCATGATAGTATGTATGTACACGTATATTACATAAACGATGTTTCGTGGAAAGTGTTTGGACTTTGGACGCAAATCTCTTGCATTTTCCGTACGTCTTGTGCTCTTTCCTCGATTGAAAATTCAAGAATGACTTCTCTTTTGATTTTACTTTGCATTTTTTATAACAAGAAATTACCAGGTGCATGAACTTAGGAAAGGGTTTATAAGTAATGAATCAAAAGTAAATAGTTAGTTATTAATTATTATTATATAAATAATAGTTTGATGTCTCACATTTGAGGAATTCTTCGTGTGTTTCATTTAGTAGAGAAATGAAACTCATTCTTTAGTATTGACTCTTTTTTAAAAAATATTTTTAATAATAATTAATTGAATATAATTAATTAATTATATTTTAATTAATTATACA
>JANVCQ010000005.1:9195646-9206133 GCA_025531925.1 Erythroxylum plowmanianum
ATTAATTAAATTATTATTATTAATTAATTGAATATATTATAATTAATTAAAATATAATTTATTCATTAATTAAAATATTGTAATTAATTAATTACAATATTATTTATTTATTTATTAAAATATAATAAAATTTATTTCATAATTTTTTTTAAAACCAACCACTATCAATGATAAAGGTAATCATTTCTTTCTCTTAACCAACCATCGTAATTATAATGATAATACTCATTCTCATTACTCATTATATTAATTCACATTTTAATTACTATTTTCGCATGTGAATCAACCACCTCTTAAGAGTGGATTTAGGACGGCCCGGTCTAGCTAGTCACAAATTATTTTTTTAAAAAAAATTAAAACAACGTTATTTTATCATGAGTCCAACCTGACTTGAGATCCAAGATTCAACCGGAAGCTCTATCAACTGGAGTGAAATCCTCTCTACTCACTACCCAAGACCAACCCTATGTCATTTAAGCATGATCTCAAATTTTGCTGGGACCCACCAAGATGTGTGGCTATGTTTAAATGACACATGGTTGGTCTTGGGTAGTGGGGACAAAGGATTTGATCCCCTATCAATTTGGCCATGGTCGAAACTGTCATCCCTAATTAAAGGACATTCGGATGGTAGTATAACTTATTATGAATGTTATTGCAAAAAAATATATACATATATTACAATATTATGATGTGTTCTATGGGCAATATTAGGTTTCAAAATCACCATGTATTGATTTTAGTATAACTAGAGGACTACTTTTCTTATCATGGAGCTTCAAGATCTAGTCCTCGGTCATTTAGAATTATATATAATTTTGCTTATTTTTTTGGTCTCGAAGAAATCGGGCCATCTTCGATGAGTTCTTCTTCTGGTCGACCTCACCGGAGCAGCTCGTCTTGGAATATGTTAACCACATTTATTTGGCTGCAAGCTGGCAACATCGGACTCAGCTAACCGCTAACACATGACGAGACCTATATGTAGATTGGAGCAAACCTGCATCGGGCTGGGTGAAACTCAATACTGATGGTGCCTTCAAAGGTTCCAGCAACTTTGCTATAGCAAGAGGGCTACTGCGCGACAGCTCCGGCGCTTGGTTGAGAGGATTTGTCCAAAACATTAGCGGGTGTTTCTCATTGACAGTAGAATCGAAGTGCGGACTGGCTCACAAATTTTGTAGGACAGTTCTCCTTAGGGATCACTACTTTTGAGCACCCACCTAAGGGTTACATACCTCTCCTCGTAGAGGATGAGTCAGAGGTTTGTCACTCGTAAAATTGCATGTACTTTGTCATATTTACCTTCCCTTTATATATATATATATATAAAAAGAGAATTATATACAATTTTCCAATCCAAAAAATTGCTAGCCATACAAAGAAACACAACTAATTCTATAGCCAAAATGTACCAACCATGATCAATGGCCAACACAGTTGCTCAGAATGTACCCGTATTTACCTGCCGAGGTTGGGTTTTTGTCACCTTCCTCATTTAAGCATACATTACATTGCTAGCTGGATGGATAACTCATAATTTGTCAGTGAAATCACATGTACTTAATGGACTCTAGTAATCATTTACATATGGTTCTTTTCAAATTGCTAACTTTCGCTGTATGGATACCATTTGTTCATCCTCGTACCACGCAGACGCAAACAACACAAAAGGATAAGACAGAACTAGATAAGTCATCTGGAAAAAAAAAAAAAAGATAAGATAGTTTAACTAGCATCTAGCTTGGAATCCTATTGAACCACATCGGAGAGTGCTTTTGGCCTTAACATCCAATATAATATCAACAAGTTCTGACTCTACGGTTCTACGACCTCGACAACCATATCCCACGATAGTTGCGTTTCGAAACGATGACTGGACACTTGACCCCATAAGCACATGAGCCAACCTAGCACTGCCAACAGAACCCCACAAATTATAGTGATCTTGAAAGAAAGAAACAGAGGACGTTAGTGTCATGGTTGCTAAAAGAATTCAAATGGAATTAGGAAAGCATAAGTCCCCCCTTGAATCGTATACTAAAGAAACTGAGAACATTAATTATGGCTGCTCTGCAAGCATCCAAGTGGAATGAGGAGAGCGTAATTCCCTTGAATCAGATGCTCTAAAAAACAAAAGTTAGGATAAGTTCAGTTTAAACAATAAACTAAAATCAGGAAAAGGATCCATACTCATCTTCTGACAAGTGTACATTGCATGAAAATGGAATTAGGTTCCAAGGTGGACCAAACTCCAAATGTCGTGTCTTCTGACCATAGTTATGTTCGTATATTTTGTCTCAAACTTAAAAGCAACCTACCGGATCATATATAATAACTAGAAAATTATATTATTTGAATAAGTCATTTAAACTGCTAACTCAAAATCACGTTCAGACAGGGTATTAATCCTAAATTAGTTAGGCTTATAACAGCATAGCTTTTATCAATAAAATTTTTTTTTGTAGATCTTTTTTATAGAAAAACTGTTCTAAAAAGTCAGTTGACTGTTTAGCTGTCATTTAAAAAGGAGATTTTTTAAAAGAGTTACATACAGTAGACTGTTTGACAACATAAAAATAAAAAGTACTTTTAATTTTAACTATATTTTATTTTATAATAAAAATTATTTATACATATAAATATTAGTTAAAGTATATTGAACAATATGCAAAAGTACAATATATTAATTATTATGCGAAATATAAATGAAAATATATTTAACCAAATTAAATCTTTTATATAGATTATAACATAAACAAAACTAATATAAAAAATGAATATTAAAACATATAAAAAGTTAAATCATATTATATAAATCTCAAAATAAATATTCAAGTTAAGTAAATAGTTAAATACATAATAAATTATGTATTTTATTAATAGAGAAGATGAGTTTGCAAGATAAACGTGAAGATAAGTTTGTGGGAATTATGTATAAAACATAAGGATAAAAGAGACTAAAAATAAACTCATTAATTAATCTAAAAAATTTATCCTAAAAAGTCATTTGAGAGGTTTTTTTTAGAAGTTTTAAATTTGAGCATCTTAAAATACTATATTTTTTTTACCAAAAAGATCATACTCCCTCCTATCCAAAATAAGTGTCATTTTAGAGAGATGCACACTTATTAAGAAAGTCAGTGAAATGTTTGATATACCCTTATTAATTACATGTTGAATTATCTTGAAAATATAATCTGTATAATTAGGATGTGAGAGAAATTAAAAAGTAATTTTGGAAATAAAATTATAAACATGCATGAAAATCGTGAACGACACTTATTTTGAATAATTAAAATTCTTCTAAAAGGACACTTATTTTAAATAAGAGGGAGTATCTATTAAAGAATTTTTTTATTTTACAGTTAAATATTTATTTTTTAAAAAAATTTTGTGATAGAAAAAATACTTATTAAACTTACAAAAATCCATCCAAATATACAGTGAGACAAACATATGAGTTTAGACATTGCATCCTCAAGGAACATAGCTCCATGTTCCCGGCGATGCTCATCTTGTCATTCCTAGCTCTGACTAAATCAAATATTGTAAGAAATTATTAATGTGGATCTCCGATTCAGCCATCTCAATCATTGTCTTGTTCTTTATTCCCTTTACCCAATTGCCTCAAAATCTTGGGAAGAAGAGTCAGAGCCACCAACTAATTATTGGAAGCTTGTAAGTCAGTTGGCAACTAGTGTCCACAATAATATAAAGTCATGTCATAATCAAACATTAATGAAATATTACATTTTCTCATATACCATTGACGCGGAAATTTGATTAAATTGAGATTAAAAAAATTAAAAAAAAGGGTTATGTTATGTATACATGAATGTGCATGAGACTCCATGGACGTGACCCACAAAGGGACGCGTGGAGAGAATGCGTTGGGTGGTTAGCAATGAGACAATTACAGGCCAACCAACCCACGTGGCCTGTCCCAGGTAGTTAACAATTTCACGGGAAACACGAGTCAGCACTAAGCAGCCACATTCAATGCGAATCAATTGGGCCCCGCATATCTTTATTCCGGACTGCAGTGCTGGGTCGGCCTCATCTTATCTTCTGCGTTCGCCACTATGATTCATTGTATGCATCTTAGTGCGGTTCTCAAAAATTTGAGGATTAAATTGATCTAACGTTAGATTGGATGTGTAGATTGGATTAGGTTCATTTTAAATATTAAGTAAATTTTACTATAGTTTAAAATTCAGTCGCATAACTATTCTTATTTGACAAATTAACAACTGATAAAAATTTAAAATCATTTCTCATCATTTAAATAATAGTTATAAGTCTAGGGATAATAATAGGCCGAAGCTAGACTTATGGGTGGTCAGACTCAAGCCTAAATCAACCGAGGTCTAATTCTTTTAAAAAACTTTGAGTCTCGAGTCGACGATAGCAAAAAATATATCTTCTTGAGAATTATTATTAAATAATTTTGTAATAATATGGGTTGTAATGGAAATTGAATACTTAGAAACTTTTATAGACTTTCTGCTCTTCTCTTTGCTTGAGTCAAAATATACCGTAAAATATAATGACTAGAAAATTTAATTGGTGCCATTAATTAAACTATAAAAATTTACATGATTCAATTTTTGTTTCATTTTTAACTTTTTAATTCAATATATTATAATAATTTATGTTGTTAAAATTGATCAATTTATTGAATAATTTGTCAATTTTTATAAATTAATACATTCTTATAAATAAAAAAATTTAATTATTGTTCATTTAAAAAAATTTTTAATTAAATTTTAAATTTTTCAATAAATAAGTTTAATTTTTTTCAATTATATTTTAAATTATTTAATTTTTAATTAATATTTATAATAATTTAATATTAATTGACCTTTTTAAATCTTAAATATATTATATTACTGGTTTAACTTCCCTTCCGATCTATATTTTAAAATATTGGTAAAATAGAAAGTTACCTACTGAAAGTAACAAACTATATGAAAGTTTAAAGTCATGTCTGTATGGTTGGTATGGTTGGTACGGCAGCTGTCCCATCACACATTTATGTTGCAGCCTACGCATATAATGGTTAGAAGTAATCTTCCCATTAATTCGATACGAACTCTTTTTTTTTACTTATAGGTATTTTAGAAGGGTCTCAATTATATTAAGGTACCTTTAAGTTATTCATATTTAGATTAATTTTTGTTTGAGTCAGGTAGATCTCTTATAAGAGGTAAAACTCTGGCCTCAAATTTTAAACGGTTGCATACATAAGGATGATTCGAACTCGTGACCTCACTTAAGTCAAAAGAGTCCCTTATCAACTCACCTTTATCCTGGAGTTATTCAATACAACTCTTTAATAGGGTTGGATCACCTGGTTCTTTTAAACTGTTTTAATTTTATGTTACTTAATTTTTTTCATATATTTATATATTTTACAAAATTATGGCTTTGGTACGGGCAATTAGGATACCTACCCAGGCTCCACTCCATTAGGAGCCCACCCACTCCAACCTTTTCAAGATAAACAATTTTGGTGGAGATCACAATGACAATTATGTAATCTTTTCTTTTTTCAAATTAATCTTTTCAACTTCCAAAATAATGTTAACTCTCTTTTAATTGATGAAAAGTATTAATTGCTAACTAACGGTCGTAGAGAAGGAATGAAACAATTTTGATATTTTGATAATTCTACGTAATCTTTTTAGATTTCAAACTAACTGTTAACTTTTTAACTTCTTATATTTATAAATTCATTTTAAGCATCTTATACTCTAATTTTTGATGTCCATCAACATATGATTATAAGATACTTCAACTCAAATTTTACAAAACATGATTCTGAGTTATGAGTTATGAGTGTTAATTTAAAGGTAAAGTTTTAAACTTTTTTAATATATTTTTGGCTTACTGAATATTTGAATATATTATAATTAATTTGTAGATTGTCATTCACTTGGATACTATATTAGCATTTTAAATCAGAACATTAATATTAAATAATATTGTGTTTATTTGTGTTTCTTGTTTTTTATTTTTAAATTACTTATTAATTATAAAAATATAACTAAACATTAATAAATAATTTAATTTTAATTATAATTTTCATTATACTTTGCCACAATTATCATAATTGTGTTATTGTAGAGGTTCACATAAGTTTAGTAGTAATATGACTAAAGTCAAATTTAAGGATTTGATAAGTTAATGTATGAATAATTAATAATATAGTAATACTACATTAACTATTATTTTGTAGTTGATACTACTACATTTACTATTATGTTAATTCCTATAAAAGAAAACTTTTATTAACATTTTGTCATATAATAAAATATAATAAAATGTATTTGATAATTAAATAATACCATAAATAGTTGATATGGTATATTACATTTACCATATGTTAATTACCATAAAAGAAAATTTTTTATTACTTAAAATTTAATAAAAATATTAATAATTTAGACCTTTATCTAATTGCTTGACAAAATAATGTTCAATCACTTCAACAACTTGCAAAATAGGATAATATTTGGCTTGGCAAACTTAGAATAGTTAATAAATTATAATATAATATACTCCTAAGTGTGTTAATTTCTTGTATTTTTAGATATTGGTGTTTATCTATCATTAAAATTTGCTCTTTATTTTTTCCTCAGTCACAAATATAATACCACTGATATATTTTTTTATATATTGTCAAGCTATTGGTGTTCTGTTGTTCATGTATACTTCTTCTAGTTCCATACAGGTGCTCTTGTTCTTTTTCTAATCCAATTAATTGTATTATAATTAGTTTATATTATGTTACTTAAAAAACATTTGTCTGAAAGTGGATAAAGGAAAAAAGATAACATGTAAAACAGTTAATATAATCCCAAAAAGAATCAATTAATAAATTTATTAAAAGAGTAAGCTCCTCTAGTGAGAATCATGAGGAATTAGGTAAAGGTAGTTTTGAATAACATAAAGAAAATTTAAGTGATGAGATTCATATTCATGAGGATATTAGAAACTTGAATGAGCATGATCATGTATCAAATGCATTCACTTTAGAAAATTTAAAGGCAGATGAGCAGGTAAGCCTTGTATTGGATGTTTATGATTCTAAAAATTGAGAGAATCTTGATAATAAAGCAAGTGACATTTTGGTATAAAAAAGGGTCTATAAGAGAATTGAATCTTGTGTTTCCTTTAGACAATACCTCTCGACATTTTTCATATTCTTATTATATAGAAATTTGAGTAATATAGAAATTAGTGATAGAAAATTGTTGGTTTATTCTAAACATATAGATAAAGTATATTGTTTTTGCTGTAAATTGTTCAAATATAATAGCAAACAAAGTGTATTAGCAAATGATGGATTTAGAGATTGGAAGCATCTTAGTGCGAGACTCAAAGAACATGAGAATTGCACTGAGCACATGACTAATACGAGAACTTAGAATGAATTAAGAGTAACATTGAGCAAAAATCAAACAGTTGATAAAGATTTGCAACAAGAAATTGTAAAAGAGAAAGAACGTTGGAGACAAGTTATTATAAGAATAGTTTTTGTTGTGAAATATCTTGTTA
This sequence comes from Erythroxylum plowmanianum, assembly GCA_025531925.1. Taxonomy (NCBI): domain Eukaryota; kingdom Viridiplantae; phylum Streptophyta; class Magnoliopsida; order Malpighiales; family Erythroxylaceae; genus Erythroxylum; species Erythroxylum plowmanianum. The sequence continues at coordinate 9,203,210 of JANVCQ010000005.1, forward strand.
AATATAATTTGACTTTTTAAGGATCTAATGAGAAACTTTATCAAGATAGTAATGGTAATTTTCTAGGATTGATTGAGATGATTGCTGTATTTGGTGTAATAATGCAAGATCATGTCAGACGTATTCAAAATCATGAAATTCATCATCATTATCTTGGTCACAAAATTCAAAATAAATAGATTTCTCTGTTGGCCCATAGTGTTAGAAGTTCTATCATAGGATCATTAAAGTGGAAAAATATTTTTCTATTATTCTTTATTGTACTTCAAATTTGAGTCATCAAGAACAAATCAGTTTGTTAGTTGATGTGTGAATATGTTAAATAAAAAATAGAATACTTTTTAGAGTTCTTGAAGGTAGATGACACATCTGGATTGAGACTTTTCAATAAATTATTGAATGCATTTAAGTCTCTTAATCTTAATGTCTATAATGTGAGGGGTCAAGGTTATGACAACGGTTCTAATATGAAGGGAAAATATCAAGGGGTTCAAAAACATTTACTTGAAATAAATCCGAGATCATTATATATGTCATATGCTTAATCTTAATTAATCTTACTTTGAGTGATATGACACATACTTGTGTTAAAGCTAGTTCATTTTTTGGAGCTGTGCAACACATATATGCATTATTTTCAAGTTCTCCTAAAAGGTGAAAGGCTTTAATTGATAATGTCTTAGGCTTAACCATGAAATCATTGTTTAACACTCATTAGGAGAGTCGAATAAAAAGTGTTAAAGCTATTAGATTTCAAGCTCCTCAAATATGATTGACTTTGATGGAATTATCTAGATCTTGTAATGATGCCAAGCCAAAGAGTGAAGCGAAAAGTTTGGTTAGTGTACTTGAGAGTTTTGAGTTTTTACTTGGTACGGTTATTTGGTATGATATATTATTTGCCATTAACATGGTGAGTAAAAAGTTGCAGTCTAAATCTATGGGCATTGACGCTGCCATGAAGCAATTAGAAGGTGTGATGATATTTTTTGAGAAATATAGAGATGAAGAGTTTGACTATAGTATGAATATTGCCAAAAGTCTTGCACATGAGATGAATATAGAGCCTACATTTCCAACTAGACTATATATTATTAGAAAAAGACAATTTGATGAAATTGATCACGATAGAGAAATACAGTTAATTGAGGATTCTTTTAGAGTTAATTACTTCCTAGTTGTTGTGGAAATGGAAATTACTTCGTTGAACAATAGATTTGAACAATTAACGACATTTGAAAATATTTTTGGATTCTTATTTGATTTAAAGAAGTTAAGGTCGTTAGATGATAACCAATTAAGAAAATATTGCACTAATTTTACAGCAACTTTTTCTCATGTTAATGTGTCGGATGTGGAGTTAGATGATCTTTTTCTAAATTAAAAGTGTTACAAATGACTTTTTCAAATAAGTTAATGTCATCAATTGACATTTTAGAATTTATCAAAGTTACAGATTGTTATCTGAATATTTCAATTGCTTGTCGAATTTTATTGATTATACCTATGACTATAGCATTGCCTGGTCTAAGAGAAGTTTTTCAAAGTTAAAATTATTGAAAACCTACTTGAAGTCATTAATTTCATAAAAAAAGTTGAATGGTTTAGCTATTTTATAGAATAATAAGTTGGATAATATTGATCTTGATAATATTATTAATTATTTTCAATCTAAAAATGCACGAAGAAAGTTTTTTCATAAATCATGATCACCTGTGTGTTTGTTAGTGCAATTCTCATAGTATTTTGTAGTCTAATATTGTTATTCGTTTGTTGCTATTTCTATTTTGTTGTACTGTTACTATTTTTTGTCATTTTGTTGTTATTGATAGCTACAATATATTATTAGCTGAAGTTATGATAATTTAATATTTTATTCAGTATGTGAACTTATAAATTGACTCACTTATGTATGAATATTAAATTTTAATAAATAAAAAATACTTTAAAAGTTTACATGTTTGTATATTGTCGATTTGTTGAGAGTTTTTTTAATTTTTCCCAGAGCCTATAAAACATTAGGAACATCCTTGATCATACATAAATGTGTGAATGAGATTTAATGAAGCATAGTAGGAACTGATTAACCAGAACAGGATATGATCCCCTTTAATAAGCATGACAAGAAATTGAGATGTGAAGTGCTAGGCTTGAAATTTTAAAACAGAGCAAACATTGAGAGATTGATTTTACTAATTATTTCCTTATGAGATAGCACAGTACTATTAAACACACACCAGATTCGTTTTGGAGTTAGGATATACAACATAACAATGCTTGTTATTGTAATTGGTTTCTTTCATAATATGTTAATAACAGTTACCTTTTCATTAATAAGTCATTACTATCTAAATCATTTGACTTTTAGGTTTATTTCACATTAACTAGAAAAATCAGAATGATATATTAAAAACTTAAAAATGGTTACCTCACTCTTTCTTAATTCCTAATATGGGTTCTGAAAATTCTCATTTGAGAATTGGTAAAAGACCTCTCTCTCTCTCTTCAGTTAGAAGACATTGTTTCCACACTTAAAAAACCTTATTCTTTATCAATAAAGAGTGCTCAATAGTCGTATCGGGACCAATGATTGTATAAAATAGTAATGGACATATGGGCCTATATGAAGAGGAAAGTTAGATCATACACAAGCTTAAGTGAGGTTTCATTTTAAAACTAATTAGTAATAAATGGAGTAGCCAGTAGGCTTATGTGTTAGTCTTTTTTTTTTCTTTATTCAATGTGAGTATTTTTCAACACTCCCTCTCATATATGAGTTTCTTTTTACTTAATAATTGATAGGCTCTGCAAGTGCACAGGTTTAGTTGTAGCAATCAAGTGTCGATTCACAAGGACTAGGTCAAATTACTAAATTCACTCCTCCTAAATTTGCTAAGCAATCAGCTAAGAAAGTTATGTTATTA
>JANVCQ010000005.1:9206233-9227890 GCA_025531925.1 Erythroxylum plowmanianum
GTGTAACCTTCGGTGACAAACCTGCAAAATCAAGGAAAATACCCAGAGCAGTACAATTTCACCAAAAACTAAAGAAATTTCACAACAATTAAAGTAAAAACAATGACAAAATAGATCTAAAAGAATAACAAAAACAACAAATTATCAATAATCCAGAGATGTATGTAAAAAATCCTCATCAAGGTTGGGCTTCTAATTGAAGTTAGGGATGGACTTTCTGATTGAGGTCAAATAAGCCCCCTTTAGGGCAAAAAATAATGTTAGGCTACTTGTTCATGCAGACTTTAAATCTTTCTCTAGTTACTTAAATAATGATCCCCCTTTTGGAACAAACAATAGGCCAAGATTTTTATTGGCTCTGATATCATGTAAAATTTGTAATAGAGATATAAGCTTATATAAGGAAGAAAGTTAGACCAAACACAAGTCCAAGTGAGGTTCCATCCTAAAATTGATTGACAATAGGTGGAGAAGTCTACTAGACTTACATGTTAGTCTTCTTTCCCCTCTTTCCTCTATACGGAGACAAAACAAAACATGCAAGAGGAGGTGAGTTATGTGTAACTTAAAAAAAATTTCAAGTAACTATCATTTCAAAAAGAAATGATAGAAACTTGTCTATAATTAAAACAGTAGGAGCCTATTATGCGATAAGATCCTATTTAAATGAAAGAAGTACGTTAAGAGATAAAAAGCTTGTTAAATAACAAAAGCTTACTAAACAAAAAAATTTTGTTGAAAATAATTTAAAATAGAAAGCACATGTTAAAACTGAAAATAATATTTTGCAAGTAAAAAACAGAAGGACTCTCTTATAAAGTGAAGGAATCTCTTACTGAAATGAACACATATACAATATATTATAGAAACTTAAAAGTCAAGAGAAGAGAGAGAAGGACATAATCGATTTATACTAGTTCGACTTACAACTCAAGTCTACGTCCAATCTTCGAGTATCTAACTTGAGTGTTTCACTATAAAAATCAAATAGTAATTTGATGAGTCTTTTCAAGCTCACGAGTACATATTTTTTAAGGTTTTCTAACCTTCTATGTTTGAAATGTATTACAAGCTTCTAAAAGCTTATAGAAGAATAAAATGTAAAATCAAAAGCAAGTTCTCAAATAACAATTTCTCTCTTGATAAAGTGATTTCACTTTCTAAGTCACAATAAGAATAATATGATTCTCAAGAACATAGATGCTGCTTAAATGTTTCGAAAGCTCGTGGTTCGTTGCTTCACAAGTGTTGTTGCTCTTCTTTAAATAGTCAATTTCTTCAACTAACAATTGCTTCACTTGCATCTTTAATCAATTAGATGGATTTGACTATGAATAATTTCGATGTTATCTTTGCCAAAAATCTTTTAGTAATCACGGGGTTAATATACGACTTTCATAATTAATAGGATCCTTTTGAATAAACCATTTCAAATAAAGTAAGTTCATAAAGAATATTTCTGCAAGAAAGGAAGCATATTTCTTATGATTTTATTTCGTTTTAAGAATTAACTTATTAACAATAAAAGGAAATAAATTTAATTTGAATTTTAAAATATTATATAGTTATCATCAAATTCATAAATATAAATCTTGAGCTAACATGTGGGACACTCACATGTGAGTACTTTTAACGGATTTCTTTACTTTGAAACCATAGAGGGCTTGGGAACTTATCTACAATAGCTTCAAAGTCCCATGTTGGTATAGAAACAAGACTAAAGTCGAATGAAATGTAAAAGATTTAGGTTATCAAAATGGCATCTGATTGCAATGGTGATGGCAGGTCGAAAGCTATGGGATTATTTCTTATATGGCAAGATAACCCTTTAGTTCAATTTCTTTAATATAGTCTGCATGATATTGAAGTTTTTTAGAGTATCCGTATTGATTAAAAATTAAAATGTTAAATGATTAACAAATGATAAAGGCTAACGAATCAAATGATTAATTCTAATCATTTTAATAATAGTTGAACTTAAACCTAATTCTTATTAATAAACTCTACACTTTATTCATATTAAAAATTTTAATATCGTATCAGAATATGTCTAGTCTGAATTGTTAATTCCTTGGTTGTTTGTTTAAATATTCAGTCTAATTATTACTGCGTTTATTTCAAGTGATAATTGAATATCTAGTCCTAATTTTAATCGTTTTGATAATAATTAAACTCAAGTTAAATTCTTACTAACAAATTCTACATTATATCTATATTAAAATTTCTAGTAATGTTGTAGTTCTTGAAGACGATGTTACTAGATAGAGAATGATTGGCTTTTGTGGTTGGCGAAATGAGTGTGATGGGCATAAATATATTCCTAGAGAATGATTGGTTTTTATGGTTGGCGAAATGAGTGTGATAGGCATAAATATTGGAATCTTATCCATCCTTTTAATCATCAAGCTTCCACTCCTTGGCCCCTGGACCGTTACTTTAAATTACGCTTTTGTGACGTGTAACAAATAATCCCAAGGCTCTCTAGGAGGGCAGGCTGATTCTCTTCCTCATCTGGCTGACAAGTAAGAGACTTACATCATGAGATGGACAAGCGGCAGAATTATGCTGAGGTGAACCTAGTGTTGGATGAGTGTGCACTTATTCAACGTAACATGAATGAGTGTTTGAAATGCGAAGAGGTTACGTGGGCACAAAGGATAAGAGCAGAGATGATGACGAGACTAAGATCTTTGATCAAAAAGCATTATCTGCCCATATGTTAGATTTTGTTTTGCCAATTTGTTCAAGTTAGATGGTGAACTAGGGATGGATAAGATTTTGTTTTGCCAATTTGTTCAAGTTAGATGGTGAACTAGGGATGGATAAGATTTTAGTAGGGGCATAGAAGATCAATTTGAAATTGGTGCGCTGATTGACTTGCTAATTTTGTAATTAATTTTAATCTCGGGATCACCACTTTTGATAATGCACTATTTGAGTGTGTTACTATCCTTCTAACGGATATGACGGGGATTAGCTTCCTTCGAAGGATCATGTAATTTTTGTGTTCCTTTCCTTAGAAGCAAAAAAAAAAGCATCTAAGGTTGCATATGACCCTCTTCAAAATTTAAGTAGGAGTTTTTACTTTGACTTGACTAATCTATTTATCCCTTTTAATTAGTGTCGGCACATGGCACCTGCCCAAGGCCCACTATAAAAAAAGCTCTATTGTTTAATGTTTTGGTTAATTAGCAATTGCCAGAGGTCCACACTCTTTTTAATAGGAAGGTAGTAATAAATGTAGAGAACGTTGGTGGAAGCTGTTGATATTTTCAAGAGTAATAAACGTCAGATAACGTTGAAAGCTTCCCAAATATTGTTTTGGAAGCTATATTATCTCTGACTGTAATGAAGCAACTTCCAAGATTGATCAAAGTTGACGTTAATATGTTATACTTATAAATAGTTTTGAAATATTTAGGTGTATTTTTACCTTTTAATTTTTTTATTATGTTTATCAATATATGTATTTAAGATACTTGAACTCAAAAATTAGCAACAAAAAGGTATCTTTATTTCATCTGAAGCTATAAAACTATAGAAACGACCCTGCTATCTGTACACCAAATGTATAGCATATACGAAAACATATAAATAACACAAATAAATGCAATTAATGGAACTCCTTTCGTGGAAGGCAAGTGGGGAGTGGGGGCTGAAATATGTTAGATTGGGCTTTTAACACATCTATCTTATTCTTTGAAGTTGGACCAATTGCATAATCTATAGGGCCGTTCAATTGTTGGTCTAGATTGGTTTAATTTGGATCTTCAAGCAATAATGAAAAATAATTTAACATGTTCCAATTTTGACGTTTTTGTTGATTTAATCCGATTCCATTTAATTTGTTCCAATCAATAATTAAAAAATTCAACTACTTTAGTTGATTTAATTATAAAAATTTTAAACTATCTAATTTTTCGATTCGATTTACTTTAACAACTTTTGTTATTAAAAAACAATATATTTGTCAATTAGTCGGTCTATTTTTGTAAATTAATAAGTTGTTATCACTCAAAATAAATCAATTAATATTTATTCAGTATTTTTTTTCAAAATAAAATTCCAAACCATTTATAGTTTATATTAATATATAAAAAATCTTGAATAAATATACAATCAAACATAAACTTTATAAAAAATTAAAAGATAAAAAATTTAAATTTAATGACATAATTTTAACTAAAAGAGAAAAATTAAGATTTAGAACGTAAAGTTGATCTAAATAAAAATCTTCAATCTTCTAAGTTCTAACATGACACATGGAATATTTTTATCATTACTATTTAGTTTCATCTTTGTCTTTGTAATTTTCAGTTTTTATTTTTAATTTGTGCAAAAAAATAAAAATATATTTAGTTCTTAATATCACCGTAATTATGTTTTTATTATTCACATTAATTAAATATTAGATAAAATATAATAAATAATTTTATTTATACTTTTTTATAATATCTATTTTTAGTTATTAGTAAAAGAATTACTACATTTTATATAAATAAGCAACTTAATAAGTAAAAGTTATTTATCAATTAATACCTAATATTAATATATTTTAATTTTAAAAATAATTTAATTTAAAATTTATGAATTTTAAAATATTTAAAACTTAAAGTGTTAACTATTAAGTTATTTTTTAGCAAAAACTAAAATTTAAAGTAATTATAAAATTTAAGATCAATCAAATAATTAATCATATTGTGATGAAAAAAGAAAATAGAAAATAAATACTAGCTTTCATAAATTATATGAAAATTAGAAGAAATTAAAAGTAGCAATCAATATATCCCCGAGTCCCGGAGTCCAGATCCCCTGTCCAATATTACCTTGTCTTATTCTGTCCAATGAATCTCAGCCATTTATTTATGTAGGTCCCGCGTGGATCCCGCGAAATAAATGGCTGAGATTCCATGGAACATAATAAGACAGGATAATATTGGATAGAGGATCCCATCTCCGAGTCCCGAGCCCCGAACTCCTCTCTCAGTAGACTTCGACTCGGTATTAATGATATATATCAACAGATTTCATATATATATATATATATATATGATTAATTACTATTATTTAAATTTTAATTTTTTTAGTTATTTATGTAGTTTATTTTGTGAATATGATTAATATTTTTTATATATTAAATTATGAGAATATATTTAAGTTATTTTTAAAATAACTTTTTTACTTTATTTTATTTAATCGATAATTTAATAAATTAATTTATATTTTATATAACCATTAAAAACTGATTTAAATTTAAAATTTTTATAATAAAATTTATTTAATTAAAAAAATATTTATTTTTAGACAAGTTTCATCCAACCCAATTCATGGTTATTATAATTATCATCATACTTCGAAATTTTATAGTAAAATAAAGTTTGAAAAGTTCAATAATACACGGTCTTATTCATACTTAATAAAGAAATTGTACCGAATTCAACTGATTTCGTACGTGCTCTAATTTTCTTCGTTTCCAAAAGTAGTACAGCTAAAATGGCGCGTGTTTTGACTTCAAAGTTCTATGAATCTGGTACATCACAACTTGAGCTCAGTCAACAATCTCGCGTACCCAAATGTGTGCAACATCAAAATCAAACTTGCTCTTTTCACAGTTCTGCGTACGACAAACAGGGAAAGCTATGAGAGAGAGAGACGAAATTGTGTGAAAGTGTTACCACTTTTATCTTTACTCCAGAGATGAGTTGACCCGACCTTCTCCTGTGATCTAATCCACAATATTTGGAAACTCCAAGCTTATGACCAGCACTATCAGCAGTCAGTTGCACGCACCAATCTGCCAAAAGAAGCTCACATTAATCCGAAAACATGGCTTTAGATGTGAATTCTTCTATTTTCTTTAAGATACCTCGTATGATTACTCATCGCATGATATGATGGGTTTACGGCGAAATTAGTTTCCCGCCTCCCCACGCACCCTTTCGTTATCAATGGCCGGCTGTTGGCTCCACCAAGCCTCCAACCCATCACAAATTATATGGCCTACAAAATGAAAAGTCTTTTTTTTTAGTTTTTGGTTTTTAAGGTTATGCTTTGTATAATCTGAAGAGCGACATGCCGAACTCCAACCTTAATTAAGCGAACACCAGTCCTTGCTACTATGCTTCGGTGCTCGGTGGTAAAAGTCCTTATTTTTAAATGCAATGAAGACGAAAGTTCAGAGCTTTTTGTCGAATGTACTTAATTTTGCATGTCCAGTCCAGTCAAGTGAGATTAAAAGCCTGAGAACAACCCATGAAGAAGTAGCCATTTGTCACCATCGATATTCTGCCAGCAACTGACTATCTTGATTGTCAAATGTATTTAGTTTTGCATCTCCAGTCCAGTCAAGTGAGATTAAAAGCCTGAGGACAATCTATGAAGAAATAGCCACTTGTCATCATCCTTATTCCGCCTGCAACTGACGATCTTGACGCAACAACGCAACGGCGTGTAGTACTCTTCTAAAGATGAAAAGAATGGGAGTTTTCACTTCGAGAACACGTGTGTGGAACTGAAGTGGGCAACCTCAAAGCAGGTTAAGGTAGTAGGTGAGGTTTCCGTATAAAAGTATTTACAGAACTTTGTCACACGAGTAGGTAAGCTGTAGCTTACCGTGGTTGACTTTGAACTCGACTTTTCTGGCGAATCGATGGTCCAAAGCTTTCAACATTCAACTCCAAGTGGTCCCGGCTCTCTTAATGATCAACACCATCTGTCTAATTTTATGCGCTATGGCCCTTCATTTCGGGATATACTTTTGTTGGGCCTTTGTCTGTTTGCATTCTTTACCTTCTGGATGTGGCATGTAGTTTCTAGGATTATAACATCTTTGTCAGCAGTTACTCTTCTTTTCCTCTTTCTAATTTTCAGCTCAGAAGCTTCAATATCTGCAGGTTTTGCAGCCGTCCCTTTGTATTATTGCGAAGTGCAAAGGAAGAAGAAATCGAAACTTGGTGAAAAGATTAGTCTTTTGCCATCTTCTCTTTCTGGGGAAGGGCGTTTTTCAACGTTGGAGATTTGGGGAATGGAAACTGGGAAGGTCTTGGAGGTGACGGCTGTGGAGGCTTTAGGGAAAGGGTTCGATCTCAGTGGTGATTTCAGGTTGAAGTTTGCAAAGGAAATTAAAAGTGAAGGAGGTGGAAGGTTGGTGGTGTTAGATGAGAGTCGCAAAGGAAACATTGTTATTCCTGGTGGTATTACCATTCCTAATATTTCCGAGGATATTCGATGTGATAAAGGAGACCGAATCCGCTTCAAATCTGACGTTCTTGAGTTCAATCAGGTAAGCTGTATACTTGCATGTGTGTAGCATACTTGCTCTTTGTTGGCTTGCATCTCAACTTTTGATTAAAAATTGGTGCTTTTCGGGAAATTTAAGATTGAGAGTTGAGCTGTAGTTTTTGCTTGATAGAGATTAGAATCCATTAAATGCTAGGTAGAATTCTGCTTTTGAAAGGAGATGGTAATTTAGGAACTGAAAGCGTTATTGGTAATTGAAGATTATGGGGATGGAGGAAGTGTTACTGAATATTCTAGATGTTAGATATTATGTGTGAATCTTTCACAAAGGCTGACCTGAAGAAACTAATCACTATCTGTTGCCAGAGGGTTTCAGTTTAGTCAATGCCTCTTTGAGTTGATTGAAAAAATCTTGTTGCTTCATCTACATCTTTTCTTAATTCCTTTGACTAAGCATGCTTGGAGCTTTTCCTTAATTCCATTTTGTTTGAAGTGCAGATGTCAGAGCTACTGAATCAAAAATCTTCAATACAAGGAAAAGTCCCCTCTGGCTATCTTAATTCAATATTTGATTTGAGTGGGGATTGGCTTCGTGATGCTGCCGAGACCAAATATCTTGCCTTTGATGGTTACTTCATCTCCTTGTACTATTTACACCTAACAGCATCTCCGCTAATATTGCAAGACAAAGTTAAGAAGTCTGTTCCACCTCATTGGGATCCAGCTTCACTGGCTAGGTACCTTTACCACATTTGCAATTTGAATAGCCATCTTTGACAAGAAAGTTGGTCTTTCTTGAAAACTTTAATTTGGTACATCGTGTTTAGAAGCACTTGTGGTGACACTAATCTTACCCGATCATACAACCCTCTATTGCTGCACGTATATTTCTTGGGTCTGAGGTGATAAAATGTGAATAGAAATCTATATATGTGGCCGTCAAAATCATAGCTATTTCCAAAACCAGAGAGAAGACCTAATGGAGCTTAGGGAGATAAAATAATTTCATTCTTACTTACCTTAGATGCATCCTATTGTTCATTTTTTGCAATATGAATTAGTTACAATCCAACGAAGAGTTTCTAGAATTTATTCCCTCTTCACTACATTTTACCCACTCAGTCAACCTCACTCATTTTAAAGCTGTACATGTGTGGGTCTCATTTTTTCCTGTCTTATTGTTCTCTAGCCATTAATGTCCATTCAGTAGTTTACTTGATCCTATTCATTTAAGTGATTAATATTGTGGATTGTTGCGCTACATGGATTCTGATTAGTTTTATTAGGCAGGTTCATCCGCACATATGGCACGCATATAATTGTAGGTTTGGCTGTTGGTGGTCAAGATGTGATTTGTGTTAGACAGAAACCATCTTCACCAATTCCCCCAGCCGAGCTCAGAAGGCATTTAGAGGATCTTGGAGATTTCTTATTTTCAGACAGACGAAGTCCTTCCTTACTTCAGAGGAATGCAAGAAATGACAGACAGAGGGTATTTGCATCTATCATTATTCTCTGAATTTTCTATTTAGTTAACAGTGGTTGATGAATAAGATAATTTACTTCATAGGTTCCAGAAGTTTTCAGTCGCATTCTGCGGTCCAACACCCTCCAATTGACCAGCATTACAGAAACATCAAGCAAGGATGTGAGTCAAGTATTTTTGGGATATTTTATTGGTTTTCAACTAACAACTGTAAGCCTTCATTGGCATAATATTTCCTTCACATTCTTGAACAGGGGCTCACAATTGTTTGTTCTAAGCGAGGAGGGGATGTTTTCTCACATGATCATTCCAGTTGGCTGCAAACAGTGCCTGCCAAACCAGAAGCAATTCTCTTTAAGTTTGTGCCTATTACTTCTCTTCTTACTGGTGTTCCAGGCAGTGGCTATCTTAGCCATGCAATCAACTTGTATTTGCGATGTAAGTGCTCCTATGCCTGACTATTGAAAATATTTCAAGTTTGCAGTCAAGCTCTGGAGATTTGGCTAACAAATTGCTGTCACCTTATTGAGACCATCTTATAGCTTCTTTGATAAGACATTGGATTTGCAGATGTTATGTTTGGTATATGAATCAAGATTTGCATTAGCATGTGGAGCATTGGCATCATTACTGAGTTGTTACTGGTCATGTTGTTTGGTTTGTGTTGGAGGTGGTAATCACAGGGTGCTGAAATGTGACTGATACTGGTTCCTGGAGAGTACTTATAAGAGTGATAGTTGAAGGCTGGGAGTTGGGGGTGGTTGATCTCAGGTGGAAGCTGATGATTTCATGGGGGGTGTGGGAGATGGTTAACGGTGTTTTTAGATAGTAATGGTGATTTTACATGGGAATATCTCATTACCCACTTTGGAAAAGCTTAACTTAATTCCTACTTACCAATCACCATCAAAAGTTGGGATAGTATCATTCATTCTTTCTTACCAATCCATGTACCTTTTTGGGGGGACAATGCTGTTGAGCGGTTTACCTATTAAAAATAAAAGTTAGTTGAGTAGCAGAGGTTCCACACTGCTTGAGCCAGCCTGCATATAAAAGTACCAAGTTGTTAACTTAAACTGCAATTTCATAAAATTTGATACAGATTATCTAGGACTCTTGATATTAGGTTTTATGTGTTTAGCTGCACAAAATAGAGTGCTCCCTGGGACATCACTTATTAATTATTTCATATTTTATGTGCATTTTTAATACCTGCATGAAGAACTTATGATCTTGTGTTCTGAGGTAAGATCTTTATGCAAACAAGGAAATTGCATCTCTCTGATTTATTGTCTCTGTCCAGATAAGCCTGCTCCAGAGGATCTACAATATTTCTTGGAGTTTCAAGTTCCAAAGCAATGGGCGCCCATGTTTTGCGAGCTACCTCTACGACATCAAAGAAAAAACTCCTGCCCTGCACTTCGATTTAGCTTTTTGGGTCCTAAAATTAATGTTAGCTCCGCCCAGGTACTGCAATACTTGCATTGCACTTGACAAATATATTTCAACTACATAGATCACGTTCCTAGGCAGTAATATGCCTTGTCAATAATCTGAGTTCAAAAAGGATAAAAAATGAAAGGCACGCCTTTTTCTGTAGTTCTTGTGATTAGTCAGTTTCATGTTCATCTAGAATTGTTACCTCTCCTTATTAAGGATGCATAACTTGTGCAATCTTTGCAAGTAGTTTATGTCGAGCTGGGTTTTCTGTGTGACTTATATTAGATTTCTTCCTTTTTAGGTTTCAAGTGATCAAAAGCCAGTGGTCGGCCTGCGATTATTCTTAGAAGGGAAGAAATGCAATCGGCTGGCACTGCATTTACAGCATCTTTCAAGCCCTCCAAACATCATGACCATTCCATCTGCAAACACCAGCATATGCAGGCCCTGCCAATGGCGAGGCTCTGACGACTACAAATCTAGCGATCAATTCTTGGAAGCAGTTCGATGGAAGAGATATTCAAAAGTTTGCACATCTGTTGTTAAGCATGATCCTAACTGGATGCAGGATACAACCGGTGTTTTTATTGTGACTGGTGCACAGCTCCTGAGTAAAGGGAAGTGGCCAAATGTAGTGCTTCACCTCCGTTTACTATTCAAGAACCTGCCTAACTGCAGTATCAGGAAGACAGAGTGGGCTGCTGCACCAGAAGGAACTCACAAGTCAAGTTTTCTCACAAACCTGAGCACAACTTTCACATTTACTCGGCATACTGTTGGGGTGCCAGAAAAGCAGGCTCCAGCAACTCTCAACTCTGGTGTGTACCCGGATGGTCCTCCTGTTCCCGTTCGCTCTGGAAAGCTGCTTAAATATGTGGAGACGGCTGAGGTGGTGCGCGGTCCACATGATGCTCCAGGACATTGGCTTGTCACAGCTGCCAAGCTAGTCACAGATGGTGGTAAAATTGGTTTGCATGTAAAGTTTGCACTGTTGGATTACCCCTAAATTATCATGTTTATAAAGTGGAATAGGATTGGTTTTTGTATGTTCTGTACTTTGCTCATTTGTAAATTCTTTTGTGACTCTTTTTTAAGTGTCATAGGGGTGAGCTCGAAGAAAGTTGACATTATCCTTTTTTTTTTTTGGTGTTTCAAGTAATGATTCCCGAGTATAAAGTAATTAATTATGCTTCTATTTTTAATTAGTGATTGCAATTTAGGAAGTTTTTGAGTAACTCTTAAGGAATCTGACTCTCTTTAAGGAGGTACTGCAGATGATTGCATTGCTAAAGATATCAGAAAAGGGACTCAATTTTGTTACAATTTGGAAGATTAATTTGCCAATTTACCAAACTAATCCAAGACATCATAGATGGAATTCAAAAGAATGGGAAATCATGGTAGCCTTTGAAATCATACGAGTATGCAACAAAGCAAGTCCAACTTATTTTTATTAGTATTTAGTAGTCTGTGAAATGGCATTCTTCATCGATGCTCGATTATTAGTTGCCTTACTGACACTTGAAACGTTAACAGAATTAAGTCCTTGCAGAAGCAATTGAAGCCACTTAAAATGCTGGCATCGATAGAAATCAGTAACTACACAATAAACGCTTAGCTTCCGGTACTAAGGGCAATGATCTCCCTGCAACCAACTTCTCAGGATACATGATGGTTACAGAGAGATGGCTAACAACTGCAGATACTGCTCGCGCTTGCACTAAATATGGAGTCCAGTTTCAGCATTATGTGGCAAATCTTCAAGGGCAGTTTCAGATAAACTTCTAATGAGGTTGAGGACGTGTCTGAACAATGTAGATATCGTTTCCAACCATACATCCTTCTACATCCTGTGGGCCGCCAAATTTTCTTTCTAGGAAAAAGCCAACTGCACAAAGTCGTTCCCCCAGCTGCCTGCGGAATATAGGGTCAACAGTTAATCGTTTCTTGCTGTAGTCTACAGTGCGACGGATGACTTCTCCATCAGCAGGACCTGCAGCAGACACTAGCATTTCCTCGCTAAAATTTGCAAAAGCCAATGTCCGCACATTCCCGTTGAACTTCCCAGACGAAAGACGCCATGGAGTGCCTCGAGTGCCAGAAGCTAATGTTTCACCAAGCCCTGGAGCAATCTCTGCCTCAACAGTATTGTGGTCGTGGTCAGTTGGACTGAGTGTGTGGAGCACAAATGAGAGATCAGGAGAAAGCATTGCTTGCACCAAAACAGCCATTGCAGCATCCTTCTGAGAGACACCGGCAGCTCGACGGCTTAAAACTGCTCTCCTTGTGTAAAGAGATGCCCATACTTGACTCACAGCAGTTCCAAAAATAGTTGGGTTTGATGGGCTAACGTTAGGAATTGATTCATAGAGTCCAGCGGCAGATAACCCAGCCAAGTCCTCGACGTTGGCACTTGAACGTACAATCAAATGAGCATCACTTGGAAAAATTCGTCCTATGGCATCAATCACATCTTTCTCGGGTTGCAAAGAACATATTAACTTCTGGAGTTGGGAACACAGATTGTCCAGTTCACCACTTTCCAGTTGAGCTGTTTCTAGCTGCTCCAGAAAGGACCAGAATGTTTCCATTGATTTGCTACGATCCAAAGCCAATTGCATAGAACCAAATGGTATAACTACTCCCTTAGGCACTTTAAATGATGCAGGCACCCCTTGGTCACTGTAAACTGACATTTTAAAAGCAAAATATGAAGGCTGTCAAGACTAAACACATGAAATAATCGAGCACCAAATCATGTCTATTAGTAATTTCTTCAAACTGTGACTGAGTTTAATTGCATCACAACACCCTTTATGCTGCTAAAATATTCTCTAAATTGCTACTACATTCAAAGTCCTGTGAACATTTAATATTTCCACAGATTTGTTATACTGGAGCAAAGTATTGAAAGACAGAAGTATAAATCATGTAACACCACAAATATTTACAACATCCATCATACCTTGGATTAGGGGGAATATGAAAAAGATGTACTCTAACTGAGTGCTGTAGTAGTAGACTATATTGAAAGAAACTCTTAGTTCAAGACTAAAAGTTTCTGACTTTATAAACAAAGCATCTATTTATTCATCACTCAGCCCACAACAGCTATATTGTGTGCTTGATTACCTCGTTATGCATCAGCTAGACAAGTAATTAATAGCTGGTGGGATTGCATATCCCTCATATATCACTCTAAAGGTTGAAACTCTTTGAACCATATTAAGGAGAACGTATTTATCCACCATTCCTACTCTCTCTCTTTCTCTATAAACAATACTCCATGAATCAGATTTCCCTCTGTAGATCAACTTCTCTGTCCAAAGAAATGATAACTCACAATTTCTCACCTAAATTATGCTTCAGTTCATCGCACTTGACAACTATGTTTAGTATGAAGAACCACATAGAACACTCTAAGATGTGCCTTCACTCAAAGTCAATTAGGGATAAAGAGTGGACAAATCATCAAAAACCCACCATACAAACAAAGGCATCATGATTTCAACTTGAGACTTCATCGTCATAAAGGCTCTAATATTATTTCACAAATCCTTTCTACCCAAAATTTTTAACCTGCTAAATGAGGCCCAAGTATGGACCAAATATTAACTCAACCATATGGATGAATTATTTGAAATTAAAACAGGTGTTTGAAATACTTTTTGATTAAAATGAAAGATTGTTGAATATGCTGCATTTTTAGTAATTTATCAAATATATCACAACTTTTATTTTGTAATATTACGACTTATAAAAAATACATAAATATATACTCCACTATAACAATGTTAGTGACAAAACTCATTAGTGCGTGCTTAAATAGACTTTTTTTCATCGTGTCCAACATTGTTTTCAAGCATCTAATAAACTATGGCGACTTTTTGACCTTTTATATTTTTTATGATTTTTAAAAAATTGACCTTTAAAAGATCATAAAAAAT
This sequence comes from Erythroxylum plowmanianum, assembly GCA_025531925.1. Taxonomy (NCBI): domain Eukaryota; kingdom Viridiplantae; phylum Streptophyta; class Magnoliopsida; order Malpighiales; family Erythroxylaceae; genus Erythroxylum; species Erythroxylum plowmanianum. The sequence goes on from JANVCQ010000005.1 coordinate 9,220,346, forward strand.
AATATACTCATTTTTCAAACTTTTACTGAAATTTTATTGGATTATTCTAAACACTTGGAAAAAATTTCATGTCAAAATTTCAATTGTTAAAGTTGTTAGAAGGGTAACAATTTATCATAGTTAAGCTTTGTCGCCAACTAGGATACACAAATATGCATTTTTTTATAGGTTGTGATATCTAGTATTAAAAAATAAAAGTTGTTATATATTTAATATTCTACGCATAGTTCAAGATATTTGAAGTAATGTACCCTATAATGACTTGTAATCTTACTATAAAAACATGTATCACATGTGAGCAATGATACTTTGCAAGTAAGTTCAGTCTCAAGTGTGAGTTTTCAAGGAAAAAAAATGCATGGAAAGAAACAAGTTGATCAATGATGGTTTAACTCTATGGTCAACCACTGAGAATTTTAACATGAGGATTATTCTCAAAAGAGAGAGAAAGCCCTCTTGCCAACATTGCAAGCCACTGTATTGACCTTCATTTATCACAAAGTTGCACAATGCAAGTTCCTGTAGCATTACCTTTATTTGAAGCAAGGGCCAAAGAAGCTAGCCGACCACAAGCAGCAGCCTTTGCACCTGATGTCAATGCATCTGCATCGACAAGCATTACAACACCTCCAGTTGAGCCGCCCTTGTTCAAATTGAGGGCTTTGTCAATTTTAACGGATTATGTTGCATTTCAATGAAACATGACTGTAACAATAGCTTTTTTCCATATTGAGTTGATAAGTAAATGAATTTAAACCTCAAATGTGTAGGGAGCCTTAATTGCAGACGATGATGGATCATGATGACCAGAGGCTTCAACTGCAGATGAGGCAGTCCCAGGAAGATCCTTAACATCTAAAAAGTTAGGGGTATCATCTGATGCAGAAAGAGAGAGATTTACACCACTTGTTGAAGCTTCTAACCTGAGGGTATCAAACAAACAAGGGGACAACAAAAGCAGATCAAGATGTGAGATTGACAGATAGACTTCCAGTCATCCAAATGAATATCAGGAATACTCCAATGAACAAACAGAAACGTGTTCTGAGATATCTAGAGGCCAAACAACCTCACGTATTTTCCTGCAAGCCTTTGTATATCAGCAACCACATCATCATCTTCGCATGCCACGAAGACAACCCTCTCCTACAAAAACACATTCAATGCTAGTCTTAGTTAACACTTGCTGATAATACAAGTAGGCTTTCTTAGCACGGGACTTACCTGCCGGGCCCTGACACCAAGATGGGATAAGTGAGGTAGTTCTTGCAGTAACACAACTCCAACTATGTTTCTACCAGCAGCTGTTACCTGCATTACAAATTAATCATGTGAATCCGTTGCCTCAATATGCAAAAACTATAATGGAAATACAAAAAGAACAAGACATGAAAACCTCCTCATCTCCATCAGCTTTGTTGACCAAAAGAATAACAGGTCCTTTTGCAGCCGATGGCAATGATCCAGGCACAATGCTCTTTACCTACAGAAAGGAAGAATTTTGTATCAGACTGATTATTCTTATATGTAAGAAATAAATACATAAGTGCATATGTTTGAAAGTACTTTACTATTGTGTCTTTTTATAGAAAGGAAAATACAGGGATTGGGACTACAGAAAGGATAATTGCTAATGCAACAAATCAATTACACGTCATGTTGAGAGTTTACTGATGCAAAAGGATCAGTTAATAGTCTTGTGGCTCTATGTGAACTAAGGCAATTGCTAAACTGGTTGTGATACATATGTATGACTCCCCTTGTATGCAGCTCATCAATTTAAGGAAGACCAAAAATGAGGAACGACATAACCACTACTGTTGCTATTAATCATTCAAGGACCATGACTTAAAATGTGTTGAAGGTACCGGAACCAATGTGCCGGAAGCAACTCCAGAGACCAGAACATCCCAACCTTGAGAACCGACTAAACTTCGAACAGCTTTCAGAAGCAGAGTACACATTTTTGAAACCTGGAAAATGACCCTATACATGGCATTCCCATATCAGATACAGTTAAAAATCAATCTCTAGCAGTAAACAACTTATCATTGCGAAAGTTAAAGTTCAAACACACCCGGCACGAATCTCAGCTTCAGCATACGTTCTTACACTGTTCTCAGGAATTCCAAAAGCTTTACCTAACAACTGCCAAGGTCCAGGAGAAAATGTTAATAATGACATTTTCTACACTACAAAAATGCCAGTAAACCACTACTAGATATGAAGAAATACTTATTACAGAAGATAATAACGTCAAAATAAACAACCAACCATCAGGGATAAATAGAATAAGAGCACCAATGCTTTGTCAACCAAGAAAGCCAAATCTAAACTATAAGGCACAGCACAAATGAAAGCGGTTTTGGTTTTCAAAACTTTTTATACCTGCACTTTTTGTGGAAACATTTGAAGAAGTGCTTCAGAATATTCCTCAGTTAGCCTTCTTGCACGATCGAGAGTAGCTTTGAACCTCAATGCCCAAATTATCTTTCCATCTTCACTCCCTGAACAAACAACAGGAGGCCAACAAGTGTGGTATATGGATAATGTCCTCGCTACGTGTGTTCAATGTCTCAAGACTATAGGAGGCAAAGGACAAGAAGGGTACCTTCCCTTTCAAAGAGACCTTTCTCTTGCCAGGCAAGAAGCTCATTTCCAATCACCACACATTCTTCAGGCTTCCAACCAGATAGACCTAGCTGATGCACACCAATTGTCAGGGCACCAAGTGGATCATTCCAAGAGCTTACATTTTTTGATTCCACATTGTCTGACAGCCACTTAGCCCCTCCTGCAGCTTCAAGTGCATTGATAAATCTATACAAAAGAAATTAAGCTCATGAATAAATACTGATGGTAAGAGATCTTGAAAATATATAAGTTTAACACTATAGAAGATATGGATATGCCAAAAAGAATTAGATCTTGATCAAATGCGCAGCGCGGATCAAGAAAGCTTAAGATTGACATATTCAGCATAGGGGACTGTCATCTAGATTAGAGCATATAATCTTACGTTTATCTTTCTTCAGTTTGAAAGAGTGTAGTTTAATCACTGAAAGAGTGTAGTTTAATCAGGAGTTGATCCAATATTCTACAAATTTAGGAGGTAATGGAACCTGTAACAATTTCATGGTGGCTGGAATAATGACATTCAATTTTGTGCTTCATGTAGGTTATGCATCCTTTTAGTCTCTAGCATACCTCTTTCTTTAAGTATAACATGATTCACAAGGTTTCCTCACTGGTCTCAAATATCTCGATTGTGGTCTCAAATTCAGCAAGCCTCGGAGAGCCATAGTAAAATTCATTTATGTCTCATTACACAGTGAAAAACATATAATCAAGTTCTTAGAACCAGATTACAATCTGGACACTTAAACGAGTGTCTCAATTAAGATAAGACAAACTTGTTTATACCTGCTTAAAAGAACAAAAGAATAGTCTTCAAGGCCAATTTCACAAAGCCGCCACTGTAAATAACACCCAAACCCAAAGAAGCAGAAAAATGGAATCAGAGGTAGCAGATATCAAACTCTGACTTTTTCCCTAGTTTGATTGAATTGCAAATATCTAAAGTGAAATAATCTCACCTTTTGACGCATAGCTATTGCAGAATCAGGAGCATCATTTCTCAAACCACTTTCAAGACCTTTTACAATTACATCTCTTAATGCATTCAAGGATCTCATGGTTTTCATCAACTCAAAAGTATTATTCGAGTCTCTAATGCTGTCCATAGTCTGAAATTTACATATCCCTTCCATCAATTGATAAAGAGAACAGAAAAAATAAATTTGAGCACAATGGCCAATTTCAAGTAAAACTAGCCAGACAAATGTAACTAGAGAAATGGAAGAAAGCAAAAAAGGAAAACTGTGGAAGGCATATACCATCTGGAGAAAAAATATAAAAGGAGAGAAGTGAAGAAAAAAGAATTGCCCAATCACATCATAATTTCAAGCATCAAAATATAACTTTTGCAACCTATCAAATAGTTTTGAAGGAATTGCAGCTTTGAGAAGTATAGAAACCAATAAATGAGATACATAGCGCTGCGTCTGGAGAGTCCACATTAAAGTCAATGCAGAAGCAAAGTTAAAGAGACAATAAAAATTCTCTTGGATATGTAGCACAAAGTGTAATTAGAGACTACGTACTTTTGCATATTACTGCTGATTTTTATCCTCAATGTTAAATCAATTTATCATTATACTGTGTATCATATGACAGAATTATGGAAGCCAACCAGAAAGAGAAAATAGTATCAAGGAGAACATAGTTACCTTTTTGCAGTCCAAGAAAAGTGTCAGAGCCGAAATACCTCTTTCATCCAAGGATTCCCTAATCGACTCAAGCTGTTCAGCAAGACTGCACAGAGAGAAGCTCTCAGAGTCTGAGTAAATGTTTATTCGCGATATAATAAAGTAAAGAGATGCTCAATTTCACAAACATGAAAGCTGCATAAAACTTCAAAAATTTTAAGTTAAAAACAGGGTTTAAGCTAGGGTCCACCACCAATTAAAAATTTAATAACATTTTAGTGTTAATCAAACCTTCCAGCATTGAAGAAATCTTTGAGTTCACGGTGGAATACTTTGAACTGCTCAACAAAAGCTTCACTATATTCTCCAGGGGTCTTAGTAATTCTAGCAAGCATTGCTTCTGTAGCAACTAAATCTTCTGGTCCAGCATTGCGATGAAGCTTGTTTTGTATAGTATGCTTGATTTCTTGCTGGTAGTGCAAAACAAGAAAAAAGAATTAGCAGGATGTGCCTAATTGCAGTAAAGACCACTTGCCAGTTGCTTTATGGTGTCTAACCTTAAGGTCATGAGGGATATCATTACGGTGAGCAATATCTCTAATTCGTGTTAGTGGAACAGATGCTGTAAATTCTGCCTTGAAAGATGGCAAACATGGATGAATCTTTCGGCTAACAAGTATTTCCTGGTCATCAGATGTAAGAGATAAGGCTTAAAAGAAGAAGAAAATTGGCATTTACTTAATTTAAATCAACCACAGGTGGAACTTAGCTTGACAGCAGAAGTGGCAAAAAATGGTTGCACAAGACATCGATCCATTTTTTACTTGTGACAAGGAAATTATGAAATTATCTCAAATTCCCAGCTTAAACCAGTTTTATCAGCACCTATTGATCAGAAATCTCAAAGCTAGTGATGCAAATAATAAAAGCTCAGTAGAAGCTAGTGGCACTCAAAAGATACATACAGTTATGGGTGAAAAATGGCTTCAAGAGACAGAAATAAACCCAGTATCATCTTCAGTATTTGAGATAAAAATATTCTGCATCGAGGAAACATTTTCTTTCTTGATCATTATTACTTAGAGACACAAGGTTTTAACCATGCTACTGATACATGATAAGCAGAACCTTAAAGCAATCATTTTCACAGAAAAACTGCCTTACTTAACACAAATAAAATCACAAGCAATTATCATTCTAACAGCAATGTCTCCAGAAATAGAAAATGACATCCCAACAATAAGGCAAACAGACAACGTCAATGACTTTTTACTGTCGTCGACTTTGTAAGAAATAAGAAAATACAGAATACATGCAACTCTTGTTAGGCAAGCAAATAAAGCAACCATCAAGCACCCCAACCATCGCAAATAAATGATATAGCACCTGGGGTGAGGAATCTCTCATGCAAGAAAGTCGCTCCAGTTCCCGGAATATTAGTCTAGAAATTTCAGCATGCCGATTTGGTCGGTGATGACCTCCATCTTCAAAGCAAGGAATTTGCCCTGTGTTAATCCACTGAAAAAGGAAAAGATCTAAGAAGCCACAAAAGAAAAGGCAGCTAGATAACGAGAAGACCAAAGTTATAAAGAAAACCTTCAGATAAATTGCACAATATATAAGAGCCTCCAAACGGTTGCCAGTTTGGATACTTCCTACTAGGAGCTCACGTACAACTTCAAGCTTAAGACAGATGGGATAGCAGCGTTAACAGAAAGTCATTAAGAAACATAAACATGTGTCTCTAATTAAGTATTTACCAAAAGGAGATGAAATATATATCCTAGAAACTGAGACCAGAGATACAGAAACCATACCTTTTTCCACCAGTTTCTGGCACTTCGATCACCTTCCACTAACATTAAAGCCAATCCCTCAAGGCCAGAAGTATCCCACCTTCTTTCAATTTCTCTGGCACGATGATCATTTGACCGCATGAAAGACACATCCTTCCCTTGCCACTGCCCAACAAAAGGACTTGATTCCACATCCAAAACCGTACCAACACTAGCGGAACCGTTGTCGCCCTTATCCTCTACTAACTCCACATTGTCTCCTGAAACCAAAGGCAATAAATCAACAGCTTCCCCAGTCGCATTCCATCGACACACCATTTCAAAATTTCCACGATTTGGCAGTTCCAAAATTCGGTTATCACCACGTTCCCATATCATGCTCTTGTCTTTACTTACAATAGCAAACTTAAATTCAACAGATTCACCCCCTTTCAAATCCAGATTACACACCCATCCAGCTTCTGTCCAATTCATAGGCGTCTTCTTTTTCCATGAACCCAATTCTTTTGTCGATCCGAGAATGACCACATGCTCACCAAATTCAACTTGGTGATCAAGCCGAACGTTAACCTGCACGTTTCCACGACCCCCCTTCGTTTTAGTTTTCTTCATCTTCTTCTCCTCCTCTCTACAACAAAATGTCATCCCATCGAAGATCAAGCATAGTTTTAACTCTCTTTTTGGTTTCCTCTAGGAATACCACACAAAACCAAACAAAAGCAACAAAAAGAACGCAAAAGGGTACCTGGTTTCCGTGGAGGAAACAGCAGAAACAACTCTTGTGAAACTCTTTGAGGATGGCTCTTGAAAACACCGATTGTAAGAAGGGAAAAAGATCCTGGGATGCGAGAATGGAGACCCAAAATGGTGACAGTGAGATGAAGTGTGGGATTTGAGTTGGTTACCGTGTGCAAGGATCCTGGTGCAGTGCAAGGCACGAAGAGAATCCATCGTCTTTTTAAAGCCGTGACAATATCAGCTTGGCTGTTACAGAGGAAGAACAGAACAGAACAGAACAGAACAGAGGTTGCTTAATTTAAACAGAAGAGAGGAGAGAGTCAGAGGGAAGGAGAGCTTAGAAATGGAAGAGAAGAGCGACATGATGAGTGAAGCTTGGAGATATTTTCTCCACGTTGTGACACGTGCTGTCTGAAATCTCAAAAAACAGGAATTTATTGCTTAAATAACCCTGTGTTATGCAAAAGTTTCTAAAAAACTCCTGACATATAAAAATTAGCAAAAAAATTCTTGAGTTGAAATTTTATTAACTCACCGCCCCTTAAGTAAATCTGGTCAACGAATGGACTTGAAAAGTCTATTTTGCCCTAACAATTAAACCGTGCGTTAACGCTTCTACTGTCGTTAACGCTTCTACTCTCTCATCTCATGCGTCGGTAGAGTAGGTTCTCAGACCGCCGTTCAATCCTCGCCGTCGTCACCACTAGATCTGTCTATCTCTTTGTTTATTTTCTTCTTTTTGC
>JANVCQ010000005.1:9240802-9252890 GCA_025531925.1 Erythroxylum plowmanianum
CATATAATTCATCACCATGAAATATATTACATTGGTTATTCTTAAAGATTGTATGAAATCCATGTTTGTCTAATAACAAAATGTAAACAACGTTCGAAACAAACTTAGGAATATAATAACAATCTTCTAATAATAAAGTCTTTCCTGTAGGCATTACAAGAGAAATAGTTCCTACAGCTAGGATAACAACATTTGCTCCATTCCTAACTTGTAGCTTTACTTCTCCCTTCTTCAATCTCCTACTGATCCTTAGACCCTGCAACATATTGTAGATGTTAAAGCTACTATAGGTATCTAATACCCATTTAGTAGAATCAATAGTAGTTAAAGAAATCATGAAAATATTTTTCATAAATGTCCCACTTTGTTTGTTGCCTTTCAAAGTATCCAAATACTCTGGGTAGTACTTAAAATATGCATCCAATGCATTAGCATCATCAACTCCCTCAGGAGGCTTTTCCTTCATGGGTTTATCGATCACATCGATAAGTTTTTAATGCATAAGAACAATTTTTAGATTGTGGTACCAATCATCAAAATTGTTACACGCTAGCTTGTTAGCATCAAGAATGCTTCGCAGTGATATAGTAGACATTTTGAGAAATTTAATAAAAGGAAACACCAAAATAAGAACACAATCAAATATCATTAAGGTATGAACTTTTATGTAAATGATATAACATCTTTAAAACATGAATGAGTCCTTTAATTGTCAAGTCGTTACTCATGCATAATTAAAGAGTGATAAATTTCATATTTTATCATATAAAATTTATAGTAGACTCAATATTATATAGTTCTCTGATTGTCAAGTTGTTCCTATTAGTATAATTTAATTTTTCCATCCAAGTGTCGGAGAATTAATTAATATTATATTCCCTAGGTAATTTAGGCCAAAAGTATAAAATTAATTAATTGTTCCTCACACATGCATCATATGCAATAGAAAATATTATTTATCCTTGAATTACAAATTACCTGGTTATCAGGTCATTTCTTGTAAACAAAAATAAATATTATTATCTATTTGAGTGGAAAATTTCTTTTTGATAAAATATCATATATTATATCAAAATAAACTCTATAATTTTAAAAGGTCAAGATGTTATGTTATTAAAACAATTTTAATAACATTAGTGAAAAAATTAAAAAAAATCTGTATTAAACTATATTGTCCGAAAACATTTGTACAAAAGCTTTTAACCAAAACTTTTAAATTGTACAAAAGCTTTTAACCAAAACTTTTAAAATGCACTTTGCATTATACGATGCCTACAGCATCAACCGACATAGATGCATTTATGAATGCACAAACATAATAAGCAAAGCTTTATTTGCATAAAGGTACAAAAGCCACTTACTTGTGATCATCGTTTAATGCTTTATCAATTTAACGTAAATCAATAGTGGAGATAAATGGATGGTGCATATTCCATTTATACATCCCTGTACCATAACAGTGCACCATGCATACGTTCCACATCTTGAATTTAAACAACCTTTGCATTACCCATGTGTAGGTTTAACGTCTGTCAAAACACTTTTTAACCACATGTTTTTCAAACCTTCTATTACACCATACATATAACACCTATTACATGTGTTACTGTGCAAATTTGGAAAGACCAACTGTGAACATATCAAATGCCATGCATTTTTATGATAACAATTATCAAAAATAAAACACGATTTTAATTTGCCTGATGACAATCGTAGATTTTTTTTTGGTAATTGACAATCGTAGGTTTTTAGTATGATATTAACATAAAAAACTTGTCTCTGATACTAATTGAAGGATCGCAATACGCAACGGAAATTAAAAAATTGCAATCATATATTCATCTATTGCGTTTAACAAACATACTAATAATAAGAACAGGCAGAATAATAAATACCTGAAATTCGTGAGGATAAACTGATACTGAACTTCGAAACTACGAAGTCTTCATGTACTCCACACCGAAAAATATGTTCCGCTTTCAACACTTGATATGGCTATGGATAAATTCGAAGAACCCTTTCTTCAATAATAGATCAAACAATTTTCTCAAGTTTTTCTCTTGTTTATTTTTCCGTACAAAGAATGAAAATCAAAGAATATTTCTATCTCTACAATTTCTTTCTAACGAACAAAAAACAAAGAGTATCTCTTGCTCTTCACTGCTTTTCACGTACGGCATAAACAAAAATTGAAGAAAGATGAAAGAGTATATCACGATTCCTTTTTTTGTTTTGTTTTACATACACAACATATAAAATGAAAACAATGTCTATATATCCTCCTCCACACACACAACAACATTTTTAAGTCTTTGTTTTTAAAACGTGAAATAACCTTTCCACACAACACTTCATTATTTGGTTTAATGTATAACCAAAAACAAAACTACCAAAGCTTACCGTCTGATGGCTTTTACTTTGTAATTGTTATTATAAAATAAAATAAAACTATTTTATTTTGTTCATTTATTTTGTACAAGAGAATTTCCAATATTAATTATATCTTCTGTGCTAGCAAAAAATATAATAATATACCATATAGATTATTTAATAAATTATCTCATAATAAAGTAAATAATCATAAACGAGAAATATTATACTCGTAAGTGTGTGACCACATAGGTTCATCACTAAATTGGCAGTAATTAATCTAACTAATTACTAATCAAGGTTGGCGTCTAGCAACACTCTTCAACGACCAGATAGTATGAAGTAGCAACCTTACAAAGACAGAACCTTAATTTAAGGATAATGTATTATTACCTTCCATCATTATAACTCCGGATTATCCTAAGGTGTGGTTTAACTGCCAAACCTTATTAGATAACCAACTATGTTATATGTCGATCATTAATGACTGGTGAATGACTTAGAGGTGAATGACTTAGAAAACTCATTTTTCTCACTCATTCAATCGCCCTGGCCAAGGTCTTGAAACAACCATTAAAATCAATGATAACATAGAGTTTAAACTCATTACCTAGAGTTGATAGTTTCCATCTTAACTCACCACTAATTAGATAGGTACTTAATTATATCTAATAATCATTCAACTAGCATTTTTACACACTAGGTGTCCGACATCAAAATATAATAAGTGACCTATTGATTACTATGATGATCTCATGTCAAAGGAAAAATATACATTTAAATCCTTATGATAATACCCCACTTGACATTTCATAGATAATATTAACCATTGAGAATTCTCAGTTTGGTCAGTTCAATAATCATATCTATATATGCATCATCTATATATGTAGCTTAGTGAATGAGATCTACTAATATCTATCAAATAGATACTATTACATATATATTGATCTAACTAGATCATTAAAGTCCTTATTTGATGATCCTAAAGACTTGACTCTCATTATCATAATCTCCATTATGATGGCAAGTGTATAAATTTAATTAAGGATTTATCATATTAGAATAAAAACAATAAACATAATTTGATAAAAATATTTGCCATGTTATTAAACAACGTTAATAATCACAAAACTAAAGTGTTCAATCTATTACATAACGATTGAGTCATAGGCACAATTCCAACAAAATGGAGTTATGAAATGTTAAAACTCTAGGCAATGCCTCGTCACATATGAATTCCTTATTTAAGGATATTGCAGAGACTCTTTTAAATATATGGTAAATGATGGCAAAATCACCTCCTTTTGGCACGATCATTGGATCCCTTTGGCCCTATAGTTGTTGTTATTGAAGCAACTCCTTTATAAGGAACTTTATCCTCCAATATTCAGTTGTTGAAGTCATTCCCATTATGAATCTTTTCTAACTTATAACCATCGTCTGTGTTATTTGTTTCCTTTCAAATGTTGTCCTAACAATTCTAAAGAAGATTCAATTCAATGGATGTCACTCCTTCTAAAATTTTCTTTAATGCATCATATGGGTCCCTCTTCAGGAACGCTAATCACACTGTCGTTTGGCACAAACTCACATGGTATAAGTATAACTCTCCTTATGCCTTAATCACTTTATAGCTTGTTATTAGAAACAAACTTTCTACAGTGGATAGAATTGTTGGGGAAAATTACCACAATCACAACCACAACAACAATAATAGCAAAAGAAATAAAGTGCAAGAAACTAAATCAATGCACAAGCAATTTATGTGGAAAGCTCCTCTTAACTAGGAAAAAGCTACGGTCTGGATCTATACAGACTAAAATCAATCCACTATAATAATTAGTAGTACAATCGACAATCAACAACAGTATTCTCAACGACAAGTACAATTATCCCTAAGTTCTAGTACAAATGGAAAAGTCTAATCAATTTATTACTCTCTACAAACTCAAGATATACCAATACCGAATACCTGTCGATGACGATCCGCTTCTTCTTGATTATCTCATCAAATAGTTGTCGTCCCACAGGCCAAAATAATGGAGTAAACCCCTCTTTTTTCTCTTCCTTTGTTCTGGCTTTTACAACAACACACATCATAAGCAAAAAGGGTAAAGCCTTTTTCTTTTATCTCATCATAACTTAGCTTCTCCAATAAGCCAACAAAACAACCACCTTACTCACCAAGCAATGAGGTACTAGCCCCTTCCACACATGGGCCAAAAAAACTCTTCACTTAGTAGGCCACCACTTGCAAGTAAAACAAAGCCCACCTTTGCAATATTTCATCGAGAACAATTTAAGTGTTTTACCCTTTTTTCTCTTTTCTTAGTTTCATTTTATTTCAAACAACAATTAAAATAAAACTCATATAATTAGTTTTTGGGATTGGGGAAATACACAACAAGAATAACATATTATTTGCTTTGCCAAACATGCATTCTATGCAAGTTATCCACCAAAAATGTGGATCGTATTTTCTTTCAATGCTAGTATAGCCAATGTCTATAAACTGTAATCACTTAGATATGTAACATAACCAATCTAGATTCTTGGTTAGATATTATTGAATGTTGTAATGTTCAGATGAAATGTGAAGGGGATTTACGGGTGTTCAAAGTTACTTTTAGCTGCCTAGTTGTTGACTTACGGGAAGAAAGAAAGAACATGATATTTTGTGATTCTCATCTCCAGAGAAACTTCTTTGCAGGTCTTTTGTAGCAAAATCATACAACATATTTTTGCTGACAAAGACAATTGTTGGTTTAGTTCTCAATGTCAACTCACTTGGAGAATCAACTAGCTTCTTGATTTTTAGATTTAGCCATTAGCGATTTCTAATCACAATGATGTAATAGTAGTTTGGCCTTTGATTATATAGTCTTTTATGAAAAAAATTTCAATTATTGCCTTATAATACTAATACATTCTTTTTTTCTTCAAAATAAAAAATAAAAAAGGTGGTGATCTATATAACAACTTGAAAAGGATTAGCATAAATAATTTTGAGACATGCAACTTGTTTTATACCAATGGAGAGATGTATCAATGGAATGTGGGTTTAAAGAGGGGTTGAGGGAGCTGATGAGAGGGAAAGAGAAAGATCTAGTGATACCATCGAGAGTAATCTTCTCATAATAGTAGTGAGAGATATTACTTTGAATAAAATAGTGAAAGTAATCTTATATTAGAGTCCTAATCTTATTTTATTATCATTACATATAAACTATTACTTTCTTTTCTTACATTTATATTTTTCTTTTGAGTAGATATTACCTTTGTTTAGTCTGTTTGATACTAATTTTAATGAACCGAATTTGTTAGATGTATGATAGGTTTGTAAAACGTTTTCAAAGTTATAAAGGAAGGTTATAAGAACATTATGCAATATTACTATTAATCCATATTGAGGATTTGGTGACAAAGTTTAAGTGATATGTCAATATGATATACAAATTATAGTATAATGACATTTTGAATTAACTAATATCTTATAAACAATGGCAACATATAAGATGGATGATAGCACAATGCAAATGGTTGTATGAAGTAGAGCTAAAAGATATAATACTTTGATGAAATTGTTTCACTTCGTTTAGCTAGCTAAAAGCATAAATATAAACTATAATTGAAGGCATTGGTTTAACCATGATAATGATGGCCATTAGAAGAAAAATGATTGCATGACTTTTCTTGTATATATTAGATATGACAGAGATCATATATATTTCTCATTCGTGCTTTTGGGTATATGATACTAAATTTGGATTTAACATTACCATGTTTAAGTCATGGTAAGAAATAGATTATTAAGAAGAAGTAGTTGACTCAAGTTTATATACTTAATTTATATGTGTTGGATCAAAGGAGACTTACCTTAAGATAAGTGGTAAAAATATAAAGTTAGATAACGGAAACTATCCTTTTATTGACTAAACAAACATAATGATTGCCATAGAGTTGTATACATATATATATATATATATTATATAAAATCATAAAACTTATTGGGTTGAAGGATAATTAGATTAACCTTTATTGAAAGGACAATTATGGATTAATTGTTAAATACATGTATGATGTGTGGGATGTAACAATAATTCATAAACGAATGAATACTTGTATTTTATTATATTTATTAATGACTTTATATGATAAAGCTATACATACTAAATGAAATATTTATTTAAAATCTAAGAAGTTTAAAGTATTTAAATCTAAGTAAAAACTAAGCATTAAGAATGCCAAAAAACTTTGATGAAATTGATATATTAAGATTTAAAATTTTTATTATCTATAAGAAATGAAGTTCTCTGGTAAATATCATTACAACTAAATTCTATAATAGTATGGTTTTATATTAAAAAGAATATATAATGTGAGATGTTGTATGATGTAATTTTTATCTCTTCTATAACTAAGCTTAGGATATCAACTGAATATTGGTAAATTCAACTAAATCAATTAGCAAATTTTTATATTAGATATAGAATGGTAAGACTTTAAAAGAGTTGAAGTCATTCATTCTAAGATGTGATGCTTAGTTGAATTCATTCTGGGATGTGATGCTTAGTTGAAGCATATATTTTCTAATAAATTTAGAACAAAATTGGATAATAGAATGTTATGAGGGTTTAATATGATCTTATAAATCCCAATGGACAAAATGATTGTTTTAGTGAATACTTATTAGTGAATAGTTCTCAAAATAAGTTGTGAGGGTAAGTCAAAGTTTGAAAAGTTTAAATATCATAACAATACATTTAAGTGGAACTAGTATTTTTATTGACATTTTTGGTTTATAATTAAAAAGTTATGACATTTTGAAAGTTTCACTTTTGTAACAAATTCAAAGAGTTTATTTTGAAGATGATTATTAATTCACCATGTGTATAAAAAGGTTATTGGGAGTATAGTTGCGTTATTTGGTGAGAATATGTAGAAACATACTAATAGAGAATAATAATTCATATTTTCAATTATTGAGGATATAATAGTCCAAAAACAACTCTTACTAAAAAGGTAAAAACTTAAATTTGAAAATTAAATCTAAAGATAGATACAGAAGTTGTTTACTTATTACAATCCATGCACGTAAATAATATACTAAAAGTATTTAGTCGATATATAATACTTATAAAGTATTAAGTTATCAATTATTCTATAATGAGTTGATATTTTTGTTCAGGGTTATATGGATATTAACTTTAGAAGTAGGTTCTAGCTAAGATATATTTTGAAATTATATTAGTTTTAGTTAAGAGTTTCTAATATGGCATTGATTGCTAATCAAAGTATAATACATTTTCTATTTAGTGAAAATGATGATTTAGGAAAAAAAAGCTCCTTAGTGAATTTGATATAGTTCTTTACATCGTAAAACAATAATATACTATAGAACATTAAATCCATTAGGCATGTGAAAGGACTTAAGATCTTATTAAAGATCCAAGTCTGTATTTTGACAGTTTATCTTAATTATAATGATTTTATAAGCTGAAAGTTATAAGATTCAAGCAAGTGTTTACTATAGAGAATCTT
This sequence comes from Erythroxylum plowmanianum, assembly GCA_025531925.1. Classification (NCBI taxonomy): domain Eukaryota; kingdom Viridiplantae; phylum Streptophyta; class Magnoliopsida; order Malpighiales; family Erythroxylaceae; genus Erythroxylum; species Erythroxylum plowmanianum. The sequence continues at coordinate 9,248,717 of JANVCQ010000005.1, forward strand.
ATAAAAGTATTTCACTTAATCGTTATCCTAATAGTAACATAATCATTATATGAAGATACGGTATAATATACTTAAGCAATTTACTTAATGCAAGTGAGAGATTGTTTAGTTTATGCCTTACAATCAATCGGTTAATTGTAGTTTTAGTGACGTTATTATTTAAATATATCATTTATCTTATGCATATTTATTAACTGTTGTAATGAAGTTCATGAGATATACATTGTAATGCTATGGAGATTGGATATTAATAGAGCAGACATAATAACACATATTGTGTTTCTTCTTTATAAAGCAAGTAATTAATCTCATCAACTAAAGTATGGAAATAGTTAAATAAATGTGTGAGTACTTGTTGAAAGTCAAGTTCACTAAACTACTTAAGATGAGAATTCTATTTGGAATATTACTTTTATTTTTATGAAAAATCTCATTGTGATGATTGTATAGTGATCTTTTAACTTGAGATCTCCAAACTATTTCATTTAGAAATTGATTTATTTTGATATTGCGCATAACCAATCTTAGTTACTAGATAAACCATAAACTATATGGAGGTAGTGACTAATATAAGATATATCACCCTAAAGTGATTAAGGTGTTTCATTGTTCTTGATTATTATTGATTAGGAAAATCTTTGGTCAAAAAGAATGGTCTTTAAAACTATTTTTCAAATGTCATGAATAAAATCAATTACTAATAGTAGATAACTAATAATTGAACTCAAATAGAATATATTTATGCTCTATGTCTAGTCAAAATATTGTATAATAAAATGCTTGAATTTATGAAAAATATACACGAAAAGATTAATCCAAACTACTTTGACATTTCTAACATCTCAGTAGTCAGTCTTGATCTATGTATATATATTGTTTAATTAGAAAATTAAAGAAAAATTAAAAAGAGTTTAATTTATCTAATCTTAAATATAATTTAAAATTATAATTTATATTTATTGTTAACATATTTAAGAACTTAATCGATCATACACAAAGAATGATTGATGAGTGAAAAGATAATTTAATTAATTTGAATTTGATTCAATATCAAATATAAGATATTTAATAAATAAAGATATATATTGGACATTGAATCTTATTTTGGACTCAATTAGTATTTAGTTATAATTAATTATACGTCAATTAAAGTTTAAATAAAATTAAATTTAAATTTAAAATGAATTACTAAAATTTCAAGACTTTATTATAAATAGGTGTGTATTCTAAAAGAGTTATCACATTTTGCTTACCCGCTCTATACCTCACAAGTTCTTTCAACTTATTCGTGTAGATATCGTTGGAGGTCAAAAATACACACGACTATAGTAGTTGTGATGAATCTTTTTTAAAAATAGTTTGAGAGAAATTGTAAGAAAAAGATCAAACTATACAATAAGGTATCATTTACATTCATATTTTATTGTGTTAATCAATGTTACAAATACTATACCGAACTTGATACCGAATTGGGTTTTGGTAAGGTACTGGTTAATATTGGGTATTATTTTTGGTAATTTTTTAAATTTATAAAATAGTCCACTGTCATATTTTACAATTGTATCGTATATTTTTAACCCTGACTCCAAAAATCATAATAATAAGTAATAATCACAATTTTAATTTAATTTATAAAATTAATTTAATAATTAACTATAATTAGATTTAATATATATTTTTAAATATATAAATTTTATATAAATTTTGATTTAATAATTAAAATATATAAAATAAATATTAGTTTATAAATAATAAATTTTAAATTATTTATTTTAAAAAATAAAATATTTTTATTAATACTTTATTATTAAATATTATATAAAATATTAAAATAAATTTAAATAAAATAATTTTTTAAAGTTTTATTTAATTTATAATTATTACTAATAATAAAAATATTTATTATTATTTAAAAAAAATTAAAAATTTACAATAATTATAAAAATAACAAATTAAAAAACTTAAAAAAGGGAGAGAGATATTTAAAATTTTTTAAAAAATTTTGTAAAAATATCTTTCTATTTTTAAAAATTTTTAATACTAGATAATATTTAAAATAGACTAACATTAACCAATATTTAAACACAATACAATCGAACTTTTGACATGATGGATAACATAATCATCGACCAAGTAAAGCTTCAAAAATAAAAAATGCCCCAAATTGAAAAAAACACACTTAATTTATTATAAGCACGGCCCCTGAAAGACCATATCATCATCATCAAATACATAAAAGTACATACATTATTGTTATTGAGGTCCTCGAGGTTCTTATCATCATCAAATACCTGAGAGTTCAAAGTATGTATTATTATTATATAGGTCCTCGAGGTTCTTTGTTCTTACTGTAACTCACTCCGAAGCAGTCAAGTCAGACAGCTGTTCCGACTCGGATCGAAACACTTGTTTTTGACCACAGGGATCGCAACAGTTGTTTCTGACTGCAGTTCGGTTATACGCCAGCCACTGGTCGATCACGAAGTACTGTTGAGCACACTTCCCGTGGACTGCTGTAGTGCTCACTTTCACGTAGTTGCCGTACCAACCGTGCTGCGAAGTCAGGTTCAGAGCGCAAACTGGTCCTTGCAGACACGGACCTTTCCCGCTGAAAATATCGAGATTGCCGCTCTCGAAGTAGTGGTGGTTTGAACCCATCAACCCTCCCCAAGTCTCGATGTTCGAGATCGTAAACCCGTAGCCGTTCTTGTCGAAGAGAGCGACGCTTATGAGGGAGTCTCTGCCTGGTTTGACGATCGACCCTGTTCTTACGTACATGGTGTATACGCAATTGTCGTCCTGTTCAAAAGAATCCAAGTTACGAGAAGAACGTTAAGAGTCATTGATAACTTGCATTTTGTCATGATTAATTCTTTGTGTTTTATGTTCTTTGATAGACTTTTGTGGTGTTTTGCTTGTATTTTCACGGTAATTTGTGTCTTTGTATGTTTTAGGTGACGAAATACAAAGTGACGCAATTTAAAGTGAATTTGGCTAATCTGAAACTTCCGATTAATTAGCTGCAGCAGTCAAGTGGGAGGCGTCGAAAAATCAACTAGGAAAGGAGGGCCAGCGCACAGTTAAACAGTCCCGTAAAATCAGCAACAACTACAAGAGTGAACGCGGCGTTTTAGGCGTTGGAAGATTGACAAATCAGAGGGCTGCGTTTTGGAGAAAGCGTCTGCGTTTTAAGGGCTGCATACAAATTAAATGGGAGCACCATGAGAAAAAGGGAGGAGTGTCGTTTTGAAAGCAACAGAGAGGAACAACACGCAGCGTTTTTGGAGACGCAAAAAGCAAGCTGGCGTCGTTTTGAAGGAGAAGATGCACGCAAGGGGCAGCAAGAAGTTTTAAGTGATGTGGACTCTCATTTGTCCAATCAATGAATAGTAGAAGGAAGTGAGTAGTGCGGCAGTGTATAGAATAAAAGGGAGCAACAAAAGATGGGCTGGAGAATTAAAAACAAGAGAGGGCCCACATCATTAAGGAAGGCACAAAAACCTAGGTAGGAAAAAGGGGGCTGACGGCAACTTGAAAGAGGAGAGCTTAGAAAGACTATTGTGGGTGGAGATAAAAAAGTGAGTGGGGACGGCAACTTTGAGAAGGGGAGTGACGGCAGCAGCAAGAAATAAGAAGAAAGCTTTGGAACTTGGGGAGAAAGAGTCAAAGATTGCGGCAGCTTAGGACAGAGGAAGCTTTTTTATTTTAGTCTTGGGCATTCACAGTGTCGACGACGGAGGAAGCTAAAGGACGACGTGCAGCAGCTATATTGGAGAGTGGACGATAGTTTTTGGAGGATAGTGGATTGACGCGGATTAATTTCTCATTACAACAGTAGGTGGCAGCAGCTGTTTGTGGCTCATTCGGTGATTTAGGATTTCACAGAAGGTTTAATTCCGTTTTTAATTTGTCAATTTCATTTATAATTGTTAGAGACTAGAATTATGTGTAGCTAAGTTTTTAATCTAGACAAGGTACTTGATGTTTGATGCATGTAGTTCGTGAGACTCTCGTGGTTTAATTGTTTTCGTGAATTTCTTATGTTTATTTAATCTCTGAGCTTGATCGATTAATTATTGTTGAGTTTGTTGATTAATGTGGCCAGTTAATTAATTGACTTGATGATAAATTGCCGAATAGATTAGTTAATCCGTGATTACTGTCTATCGAGTGG
>JANVCQ010000005.1:9294544-9308298 GCA_025531925.1 Erythroxylum plowmanianum
TATTTTATGTGTTGAACAGAAGTAATAACTGTTTAGCGTAAGCTCTCTGTGCATTATCACTGTTTACTAGAAAAGCTCCTCGAATTTTGAAGTCAATAGTTAGTCTTTCCTATTCGTATTAAGACTTCTTTTTCTAATCCAACTTCTACCATTTTATGTACAGTTCATATTGTATGTGTCTATCAAAAAATTCCTCTCTTACCTTTTGGACAAGCTTATTTTTTAAGACTAAATTATGAAAAGCCGCTCTGCATAACACTATGCAATAACAAGGATTACCTTCAGTTTATATATGCAAAATACAAGCAAACTTATTCTAGTAATGACCAAATGAATTGAAGGTGCGAAGATTGAAGGAAGTTTATTAATGTATGCAGTTTTTTTTTTTAAATTTTTATAAAGAGGTTTATGTAAAACTATCATGTGATGTTATGGTCACAAGGAAATAATTTTTTCTAGTTAATTCAAGGCTCTTGTTTTTATTCTAATAAGGACTAAATTTGAAAAACCCATGTTCTCGGTAATAATAATTTCTAGTTTTCGTGAAAATGTTTTGTTTAAATCTACTTTCAAGTTTCAAAGTGTTGAATATGAAACACAAAAACATAATGCTTACAATCAAACCTGTTATACTGACGGCTTCCTCCTTGATTGTTACCATGTGTCTTCTCATGAGCCATTTTTCCCCACCATCTTTTCTTTTTCCTTCTTATCTGTACTTCAATACACAGAACAGAAGAGAGAGATCAGAAAAACCCATGGTATGTAATTTCATCTTCATGTCTGGAGACATATTAGAGTCCCATAGTTGTCTTAAAAAGTCTTACGGACAAAAAATCCGTTTAATGATTAAAATTTTAATCAATTTGGCTGTTTAATTGTTAAATTTTGAATCATTCAATTTTTTAATTTAACTTTCAACTTTTTAGTTTAATTTATTTTAATTTTTATAAATTAATCAATTTATTAATTAGATCAGCAATTTTGTATTTAATTAATTAATTTTGTTTAATAATTTTTAAATTAAACTTTAAATTACTCGATAAATAAAAACAATTTATTTTTATTATATTTAAATTCTTTAATTTTATTTAATTGAGAATGAATCTTTTAAACCTTTACTTTATCAGTTGTAACTTATAATTCAATTTTTAAAACATTGGACTAAGAGCCATTTTATACATCCATAAGGACTGTTGTACTAAGGAAAACACATCAAAGCTCATACACAAACCATCCCTCCCTTTTCTTTTTATACGCATTATACAAAGAATATGAACTATTTTACAATCCCATAATTGTTTGGAGTTTGTAGACTATACTCGTTACAAAATCCCCGAAAATGGGAAAGAGATGAGAAAAATATAGCCTTCCTCATAAAAAGTTACAAAATTAAATTACAGCCATCAACAACGCGAAAAAGGGATTCCTATTCCTGTGATGTGATAATGAACAGACACTATATTTTATGCGTGAAGTGAAGCCCACCTTCGGCTTTTGCTACTTTGAATATTTATGGCCCCGTGACGTTGAATGAATTTCTCCCCGAAGAAACAAACAACGACAAAAATGACTACGAAAGACCCAAAATGGAAAATGGAGAAAGGAGAGAGGCGGCCATTTTGACGATTACTTGGCCGGACTTGACTCAACAATGACTAACCCAAGCAAATGATATAGAGACCTCAGACTCAGAGGTCCCAGTCCCACTATGGGCTTGAGAGGTTCCAACTCAGACGTGCAAAACTCCATCAACTTGGAAGCTCAGCACTTGCATGCCCATTGACCGGTGACTGCCAAACCGACAAAAATCCTCAAAGAGAATGACCATTACCCTGATGAATTGATAAGCAGAAGCAAACAGAAAGAAGCAACTCAAACTTGTGCCACATTGTGTAAAATATATCTTATGAAGCAGCAGCTGCGGATGCTTTCTCCAGTTTTTCCTTCTCAATCTCTGTTCTTCTCTGTTCAGCATGCTGGGCAACACCATTTGCCAACGCTTGGTGATGAAAATCAAGCGTCTGCATAAGTTTCTGGATCCTTGAAGGATCTGAAGCTTGAATCGCTGAACTCAAAGGCAAAGAAGCTTCAGTTATATGCTAGAAGGAATTATGATTTTAAAGTGCCAAAAGAGAACTGATTAAGGAAGAAAATCTGTCTCACCTTTGATAGTATCCACAAAGAAAATGAAAGGGTCAACCTCATCAATTGGCGATTGCAACTCTTCATCATCGCTGTAGTCATCATCAGAATCTTCGTCGTCATCGTCACGTGGGCGGAAAGCTTTTGCCTGTAACATTAACATTGCAGTTGAAAACCATGTAGCATGCATTACATGGATACAAATATTCAACTCAAGGTAATGCATGATATATAATCTCCACAGAAATATAAAAAGTAAATGAAAGACTATAGTTCCCGATAGCCGATAGAACAGCAAAAGAGTATATGTTCACAGGTACTCTGCAAACAAGCAGCCAAATATATTTTCCAGAGAAAGCACAAGGAAATATACTAATATCAATCTGGGCCTACTCCATATTTGTATTTTTAAAATACTTCCAATAATACAAACAAAGGTTGTGAGGACAGAGTGAAAATTTTGAAATATGGTTAATTGATAAGAGTTTTAAAAAAAGAAGAAAATTAACAGTCTCCCCCAGAAAATATTTTTTTTGGGTCAAAAATCTCTCACATTCTTTTAAGTGACAGTTGGGTACTTGCCTAAAAATTAGGTTCAAACTATAGAGTTACTTGCAAAATCCTGACAACAATACATGAAAAATAAAATGGCATAATTATGAGAAAAATTACACACCTGAGCAGCTAACTTTTGGAGCTTAATGCTGTCTGCTTCATCTCCGTCCTCAGTATCATCGCCCATCTCCTTGTCAGACCCATCATCATCATCTTCATCATCAGATTGGAAACCATCCATATCATCCTCATCTTCAGCTTCTTCTTCCTTAGCAGCTTCTGCCCGCAAACATAATATGAAGAAGAGTTGAAGTCATTAGTATAAACATATGTATGACAACAAATGAATGAAGATGAGTGACGGACCAGCAATTTGATCCTTGTACGCAACTAGGAGATCAAGTGTAGCCCTGAAAACACGCTCCAAAGCCTCGCCAGACAATTGATCAGCTGGCAGTGAAAGTAATGATGTCAAACCCAAGCAACAAACTTTCTTATCATGTTCCCTGCACCAGAAATCATTTAGCTGAGTGAGTGTCGCACTCCCAAAAGTAGAGGTCAAGCATGGAGATTGTGCAACAACGAACATGAGAAGATCAGGAAAATAAACCAAGTCCAAACTCAAAATTGCCACTTTACCACTTCTATATAAAGCATAGTGTGTAAAAACAGAAACATGTTATTACCTTTTAAAATTAGCTTGAATACCACTCTTTTTCCGTTGCTGCAGCATCTGGAACCAAAGGCCAAAAATATCTGTAGCCACCCCAAGTTTATGCAGTATGTTGAGTGTTAAAGCCGCATTGTAATACAGCGCATTTGCAATCTGCATATGTATGCAAAGTGTTCTATTTACTGTGTCTCACTTGTAATAATGTCAAGAACTACAAGTTGAGGACACTCCTCTGAGCACGGTGGGAATAAATGAATACTGATTAGCAGGAAAGCAGCACATGATGACAATTAGGTAAATACCATTAAAGTACTAACTAATTTATCATAGACATTTCCTATAATGAATTAAAAGGAACGAGACTATTAAAGGGCAGATACTCATAAGTTGTTCAACCTTAGCACCATATATCTGAAAATTCTTACAGAAAATCTGCACTGCTAGCCTCCTTACCACTTGCATAAGAAGGCATTTCAAGTATGATTTCTTGGTTCTCCTCAACCTCTCAACGGTAACTCTCAGATATGGCTCAATCCAGTGGTCCACCTGCCCTTTACAATTCTGAAAAACTACTTCAACGATCTTTGGGGCTGGCTCGATATCATTATCCTCCAAATTTCTATCTGTCATGGTCTGCCAAGAATATGAAAAAAGGAAAAACATGAAGCACGTCAATAATAGCAAGTAAGACGATCAATAAAAAATTGAAACTCAAAAACAATCACATGTACTGGGGAGTAATAGTTATATTTTCCTGCAATTAATAGAGCAGAAAATCGCAGAGTAAATTCCTAATAATCAAGAAGAAACTAACAGATGAAATCATATTCCAAAGACTTTGCTGGTAATCAGGCTCCTTGCACGTCAGGAAATGAGCTGTTCCTCTAGAGATATAGTTGTCCAAAGGTACCAAAATGTCTGCATTATATACCATTACGGAATTAATAATTAGAACTTACAAGAATATGGTGCTCAAGAAAGTAAAATTTAGGAGACTGTATCACAGCATTAACAGTCTTGTTATTAAGTAGAAACGAAAATTGAAAATATGTCACAAGTAATATATCACCAAATCAGAAAAACTAGTTCCCAGCAAAGTTGACAAGTTAAAGGATAGATTGCAAGCAACAAATTGCCACCATAACATGAAACATAGTAAATGAGATGCAATGTACCAATACATACTTGGAAAGAAATCTATAGCCCAATCAGCCAATGCCTCCATCATCAAGGGCCAAAGACTCCACATATCCAAAGATATTGTTGGACAGAAAAAGGTCATATATGAAACAATTTCCAAGACTTCTTCAAATACCTCTGCAGGAATGTAGAAAATAAAAACGAACTACGTAATTAAGGACTCGATTGATAAACAAAATGACGAAGTACATTCACCAGGCAAACACCATAACATGTCCCCAAGATTTAAGGTTAACATGACAATGAAAACATGCATACCTTGACCGTCAGTTGTCAACATCCTACGCATTATAGGAAGCAAAGTAGGCTCAACTTGGACAAAAAGCTGAGGCAGCCTACTAACTGATTCGAGAATTGTGCTGATAGCACGCAAACAACCAACTGCTGCCAAAGCACCAGGATCATCAGGTTCATCATCAGCTTCTGCAGTGTTCATACACCTCCAAAATGTAGCTGCCTGAATTTAAAGAGCCACAATCAGTAATAAAAAGAGTACACAAATACTCTCCAATGAAAATAAAACAAACATTACCAAATTCTGGCATAAGCCCAGAGCATAGGGTGCCATCTCCTCTCCAAATTTGTCAACTATAGTTTCCAGTGTAAAAACTAGATCCTCATTTTCAACCTCATTCATTAGTTTAAAGAATTCTGGACAAGCAGGATGAACAAAGAAAAGAAAATGTACATCATGAATCTTAACAAACTCCCACAACCTCAAGACTCTAGATAAATTCTCAACAAAAAGTGAAACAGATTACTGGATTGAAGAACATCATACTCCCCACATTTCAGCTTCAGTTTCCAGATTACACTACATAGTTTTAGAAATTAAGTTTTAAGGCTTAAATCAAGACAAGGTTTCCTGGTCAGCATGGTTAAATACTCACAGGAATGTTAAGTTTACCATATTATACAGGCTACCATGTTATAAAGGCCATGTTGGGAACATATCAGACAGAAAACGGTATTTAAATAACGTACTGTATCAGGTATTTGAACCGGGATGTACTGCAAAATTTCAGCTTATGACCAGTACAGAGATAGAAGCCAAAATATAAAAAAATCATCCGTTAAGAAAATTAGAAAAAGTTGGATGACAATTGAAAAAAATATTTTAAAACAAAAACATTTTTAATAAATAGTTATATTATGTTTAGAAAATAAAATATTTTGATGTTAATTTTAATAAATTGAATTATTGTGTCAAAACTTAAAACATCATCATCATCATACCCCGAAGTCCCGCAATGAAGCAGAATCTAGGGGGGCCTGATAGTACGCAGCCTTACCCCTACATTGTAGAGAGGCTGTTTCCAGTAGGCCCACATGCATATGTGACATGATAATAAAGATGTATGGACTATTTTACAATTTTAAAAAATTATCTAAAGCGGTATTCGTATTGACGGATAACAGTGAAATATCGTGCCAATACTATAATCGGTATGAGCTCCAGTACAATATTTGCAACTGCTCACATTTGTTATCATAAGTGTTACAAAATAAGATTCTTAAGTACTCCTGAAGCTCATGAAAGTTCAACTAAGATATCAAATCAGTTCATTTTAGAAACAATCAATAACTAAAACAGACAAGCCTCATGAAATTCATTATTGATTAAAGGCAGCTAGATGTTGCAAGGAAGCTCATAAATGGCAATGTATAGTGTAGATAGCATCAGAAAGTTTCACAAAACATACCATCAAGTAGTTGAGGAAGAATTGGGCGGATCTCATTCAAATCTGCACCACAGGAAGAAAAAAAAGGAAAAATTGAGAGAGGGGAAGAAGTATATAGACATGGAGATAGGAGGAGATGGAGATGTATTGGGGGAAGTGTCTCAACATGCAAACACACACACAGCAAGAAAGTCGGAGAGAGAGAGAGTGGTGGAGCAGTCACTTGCCTCTACAAGCTTCAACAAAGCTCCTCAGTGCAAAAACTGAGTCAACACGAACAGGAAGCTCTTGGTCGCGTAATCCAGCAACAACACTATGCAAGGCATTACGAAAATTGTTCTGGTCTGAGAAGTTAATGTGGGCATATTGCCCAGCAACCCAAGCCGCCTGATGTCCACACACGGTAGGAAAATACATGAATGTATATGGACACACACACACAATACACATATATAATTAAGCTAAGCCAAATAACCACTACATAAACACAGACTTTAAAAGCGGAAAACATCATGATACATGATCCATGCAAAGTAGGATTCAAGTTAACTGAAAGCATGTAAAATGCAAACAACATACAAAATGTCAAAGAAAGTAAAGGTCGAAAATACCTTTGCTCTGAGATGCCCAACAGGACTGCTAAATTCAGGAAAGACATGTTGTATTAACATTCGCTCCAACTCAGATTTGTAAGGATCAGTTTGTTTCAATTTATCACAAAGCGCTCCAATTGCAAGCAGAGCACCATCCTTTTGTCGATGCGGTTTAAACTCTACAGATGATTCATCATATCTGTACAGGAAAATAGAAGAGAAAACAAAATCAAAGGTCATAGTCATATCACGGAATCAACTTCTTATCTTCCACACTGAAAAAGAAAAGAAGTTACCTCTTAAAAATTTCTACAATGTATAGGACAAACTTTTGAAGGTTCTCTTTCCCACGTTTTCTAACCAACTCACTGACAAAGTCCATGGCAGCAGTCCTAGGGCTATATAAATCTTCGATAATATCTGTAGCAAGCAAGCCACACATAAATAAAAGTTGCAATAGTGAATCGCTTCACTTAATAAAGATTAGATACTCACCATAACCTTTCCTCACATATTCATGAGGATCTTCATCCCAAAGCTTTTGATCATTATCATTGAAACACATAAGAGGGAACACTATCTCAAAAAGTAGAACATCAAGCCGTGGTTGCAGTAGATTGTACATACTATTCTTCGAGATACTACGCGAAAGTGTTGGAGAATATCCATAAAAGTCAAAAACAACATCAGCAGTGCAATAACCATAAAAGAATAACCGAATACGAGTCATCTCATCAGTGAGGACAGGAAACAACATGCTTCACAAACACAAAAGCACACTCGTTTCTCATAATGTTTCAGTTAAAGCTGGATGAAGTTTAACCACACATGCATTATTATTGATATATATTTCAAATTCTACTAAAAAATTAGGTAACTTAACAAAGCGACGAACTGGATGTCAACTTTTTAATTCATCCAGATACTTGCCAACTCTCTTTAAAGCTCTTATCACTTCTCATTGGATTATAGGATTAATAAGTTATATCATAAAACTGCCATCGAATTATCAAATAAAAGAAACAATGCATGCATTCATGGATTTTAATATCATTCAAGAAAGATATAAACAATCATATAGTACAGAAACTGGGAAGTTGACCAGCAGCTGCAACATTGCATTAGAAGATAGAATCAAATGTCAAATATCGAAGAACAACAAAATATGTGAAACAGCATATTGAACATACCTGTTGCTCAAGTACTGAAGAATCAAATTTGTAACTCTGTCAGGTAAATAGCCGCCAACACGGATCACATTTAACAAGTTCAAATGGCACTCCAGAATCTTCCCTGCAAAGTTTTTCTGAAACGTATAGGCGAAAGCTTTGTTTTCTGTGTTTTGCAACTTCAAATCTCCAAACCTACAAGGTTTCATATGATCATTAAAAGCTTTTAAATAAGCTACGTGCTCATAAAAGTACTCATAAGATATTCCTTAGTTGAAGACATACCTAGTATACAGCCTGTTCAAGATATGAACAGTCCATTTCTTCACCTTCCACCAACCCCAAGATTTCCTAACTTCAGGATCCACAGGCTGACCCTCCAAAGGAACCGGCCTCTCTAAAACATTTAAGAAAAGAACCATCCATGCATTGAAGACATTTGGATCAAAGAGCTGCTTTGGAATCTCCAACTGAAGAAAGATGACGATAAACAATTGATGAAGACATGGAACTGATAATGACCAGAATCCAAGCGAACTTAACAGGAAAAAATGTCACCTTATTAATAATTAGCTACTGATTATTGAATAAGGATGGCTCATGGTAATATTTGTACAGGAGAAGGAAAGTTTTCTAGTGTAACTACAACAGGAAATATCAAAGTTATAGCTAAAACAAAAGCTTATCAGGTAGTTTAATCTGCAATCAATTATGAAACTTGAAACCCATTGAATCTTTATAGCAATGATGGCCGAAATTGGTATATATTTCCAGGACCACCACAAACTTGAAAGACAAAAAGGGAGAAGAGAAGGAATATGGTAGGAATTGAAGAACAACTCTACATGAACAAATCAAAATCTATATGGAAAAGAAAAGAAACAATAGATCACGTTGAGATTGTTTAAACTCTCAAAGAATACTTTAATAAACCTTAAGGGGGAGCAAAAGTGATTTAATTGAATGAAAATTGACTCAATCAAATCAGAGTTGGTAGAATGTACTACATTCAATTTGGTGAGTAACTAGAACGTGATTTGTGTTTTCTTAAACGATAAAGAAGCTTACATATATGGATGACCAGAATATTTTGCAAATGAGCTTTATCAACTCAGCTATTTCAATTGATGGGTTTGATATCTGAACAAGCTTGTTGAATATGTTGAGAAGATGAGGAAATGTCTCCTCAACAACGTGATAAACTGGTATCCTGTCTTCATCTGACTTGAACCTGCAAAATGAAAATTGTAAGCCCCAATTAATGAAAAAAAAAATTATGCAATTGTTATGTACAAAAAGCAAACAAAAGAATTTATAAACATATGCTCACTCATATTTTCTTGCAAGAATTCGCAGCACATAGAGAGCCCCATAAACTTGCTGATCTTGAAGGTTATGCTTAATCCAATCTAAAAGACGAGGCCACTGCTCTGGATAGTCAGCATGGATAATAGTCTTGAGGCACTCGCCCAACTGTACCCTGTAAATTAAGATATTTGATATTTGAGCATTCGATTCATTTCTTAATATTAACCTCTTGAATTTGTAAGCCAATTTGACCAAAAACAAACACAACCAATGGAACAGGAGAATATCTGAAAGAAAGCACCTTAGCAAAGGAGGGACTTGAATAATAAACACAAGGATATGATCCCTCAACATGTCTTTATCACTTTGCAAGATCTTTGATTTCTCATCTACATCAAAGCATGAGACGAAACAGCAAACAACAATTAGTCGACAGAATTCATAGTTCCTTCCACACGCTTAAACACAAATGAAGTGCAAGAGCGACATTTTCCTCGATCAAATCCACTAATAGCATAGCACCACTAACATACTGGAGTAACCATTACACACCGGGATCATGCGGCGCCCAGTTCTTGGCTATAAAGTTCTTGAAATGAATACTCGCAACTTGCCGCACTCCCATGTCACAGTTATTATCCACAATGATCCGCAATGATCTAACCAGATGCTGCGGCGTGTACTGCAACTGCGCACATAAAAGAGAAAATCAACCAAATTTGACGCTCATATAAACCTAATTGAAAGAGAATTCTCATCAAGCAAGCACAATGATCATTTCCAACTTGAAACTTGTAATCAACAAATGATCAGAAACAAACACGCAAAACATCAGAATTCGAGAAAATAAAGAAAAGACCTGATTAAGGCTCTGCTCGGCAGCTTTGCGTTCGTTAGGATTGGGGCTGAGAGCGGCTTGGAAGACAACGGCGAGGCTGGGAAGATCCATGAGTGAGTAGGAAGGATCGAAAAACAAAACAAACCGAAATTGAACGACGATCGCGATTGATATATCTTCCGTAAACTAAAACCTAGCTCAAATACACTAGGGCTTAGAAAGAGAGAGACACAGAAATGGAAAGAGAGCAGAAAGCTCAGAGTATAGAGAGAGAGAGAGAGACAGCTTGAGAGGAGTATTATTTAAATGACTGGTGCTGACGGTGGTTTAACTACAAAACTAACGAATACGTTTACTATGACTCATTCACTCACGCACTCGCTCAGCTTCTGTATTGCATATCGCGTCCATCTATGCTTGCATAACAGATGAAGGATTTCAGTGCAGGCGCGGCGTCGTTTCCAGCACCCAGAGGCCAGAAGCGGCTTCTTATGGTAATTCTTAAAATATTACCAAAGTAATATTATTTAGATGATTAAGTTTGAGATTTGGCTCTTTTCTATCCCCAAAAAAAAAAAATGTTGCGGAGTTTTGTATTTATATTGATGTAAAAATATATTTTATAAGCCTTCAAATTCTCAACCTAATTTTATCATTTTTTAATCAATTTCAATACTCAAAACGATATTGACGTAAAAATATATTTTATAATGTTTCAAAAAAAATATATATATATTTTATAAGGGTTCAGATTTTATGTTTAATTTTATTTTAAATAATATTTAAAACTATGTCGTTTTAGTCATTTGACATAAATTTAGAGATTGTCCAACCCTATTCAATAGCCAAAATGACGAGTTGAGTAAAGTTAGATAGAAAATCTCCACTCATTTGGGTTCAGATCTTCTGCTTAATTTTATCCTATACAATCATGTTCAATAGTTTCAATATTCAAAAGTTTTAACTATTGAACATAAATTTAGTGACAGTCAAATCCTATTCAAGGGTGTTTTGATCATAAATTTAGAGATCATCTAATCTTATTTAATAACTAAAACAACATGAACATTACATTAATCTCAGTTGATCCCTTGTTATTGCTCAGAGGCAAAGTCAATAATAGGTAGGGAAGATAGAATTTAAACCCGTGACATTTTGTACCCAAAATTAACACGTTACTAAACTGTGCTACATCCCTTTCAATTGATTTATAATGTCATTGTAGAGAATTTATGTCTTGTTTTTTTACATACTTATTTCATTTTTTATGTCATTTTGACTATTGGACATAATTTAGAGACTATCCAATCATATTTAATGACGTTTTGACCGTTGGACATAAATTTAGAGACTGTCTAATCATATCCGATAGCTAAAATAACATCAATTTGAAAACAAATGTCGTTTTGATCATTGGACATAAGTTTGTAGACTATCTAATAAAATAGCGTTTTGATTATTAGGTATAAATTTAGAGACTATCCAATCCTATTCCATAGCTAAAATAACAATGAAAAGAACTGGACAAGATAAAATAAGACAAAATATCTGAACTGAATGACCCATTGAGTGAAACACGCTAGTCGCCGCTAAAGGAAATAAGTGTATGGGTCGTATGGTAACGTGACCTTGTACTTTTATTAAATGGCAAGTTAAGTGAAAATGACAGATAGGGATAACACTTTAATCAATACACAAAAAAGAAGGGTATTTAAAGCAATTATTATTTATAGGTTATCCACTAAAATCAAACAACTATATACATATATATAAATGACCACATATCATGCCATACACAATTACACGTACGACTGACGCATTAAATACGAGTTCAGGAATAATGAGTATATTCCTTCAATTGTGTCTCATTATTCTCTTGGATAAGTTTTTATTGGATTCCAACCAACAACAAAAAATAATAAACCAACTGTACTATATTCAATGGTTGATTGTACTTTTTGTGATAAAATTATTTAAAAATATTTTATGATATCATTATAATTATGAAATTAATAATATATTTATATATTATTTATAAATTGTTCTTAGTTGGGAATTGTAAAATAGCCTTAGTTAGACTCGATCTAGCATGAAGTCTAACAAGCTCAATTTGAATAGATTGAAATTTGAGCCAAGATTAAACCTTTAACTATGATAATTTTTGGACTTTAAAGCAAGCTCAACTCAAAGTCTAAAACTTAACTATATTAAAAATAATATTGTTTTATTTTGTATAAAATCACATTTCTTTGATGATAAATGACATTTAGGAAATAAGCACAAAAGGTTGGACTTTTAGGCTTAACTTATCCGATTGAAGTTTGTAACATTTGGTATTTTTTTCCTAAAAAGGTTGAGATTTAGGCAGGCTTATGAATTTCGTATCGTTCCGGTCGGTACCGACCAGAAGGTACCGTACCAGCCGATAAACGGTATGAAACGTTAAACGCCGGTACCGGCCTCAGATACCGGTCGGAACCATCAATTTCAGCCGATACCTTAACTTCCGAAAATTGCAAGAACTAACTTGCAATTTCCGAAAGTTTTAACCTAAAATCTAATTACACCCCCCGTTCTGGATTCTTCTTCGGTTCTTCTTCTTTCTTCTTCCACGCACGCCGCTGCCTCCTCTCTTCTCCGATCTCTCTCTCGATGTCTCGCCGTCTCCTCGTCGTTGACGTCTCCTCCAGTTCTCCAGTCCTCCTCCTTCGAGTCTTCGATCGCTGGTTTGCTTTCTCCCTTCGAGGCTTCAACGGTTCGACGTCAGCCCGCTCCTCGTCGCCTTCTCCTTCATCCTCCTCGTCGTCTCTCTTCCTTCGACGCACCACATGACCACCTTAGCTCAGACGGACCACACGACCTGACGTCGACCCGGATTGGCGAAGATTTGATTGTTTTGGGGTATATTTTTTTATTTTTGTTTCATTTTTCATGGCATTTTGAAAATTATTACTTCTGTGATTGTGTTGATTGTTGGATGATGGTGGATTTAGGGTTAAAAATTGGTGTTGTTGTGTTGGATTTGGGAAAAAATTTGGATGTTGATTTCAGCTGAGAATGAGAAATGGGAGTGGTCTGAAATTCGAATGGATATTGAAGTGAAGTTGATTGATTTTTGTCATTTGTGAATGTTGAAATTGAGCTGAAATTGGAATTGGATTTTGGCATTTTGCATTTTGGAAGTGGATTGGAAATTAAATTTGGAATGGCGATTTAGTAGATTTACGATATTGATTATTGAATGGTGGAAATTGGCTTGTGATTCATTACGGTATTAATATTTAATTGCTGAATTATCGATGAATGAGATTGAATTTGAGTTTGAGCAATTAAATTTGAGATTGACTTTGATAATTTAAAATGTTTAATTGTACATGTATTTTATTTAATGATAATTTGGTACTTATGGTTAACCTTATGTTTTAAATTTAAACTTTTAAGTTAAATTGTTGATATTGATTAACTAGTTGTTAAAACTTAAAATTGAAAGTTGATAATCAAAATCAAATCAACGTTTAAACCTAATTGTAAAATTGATAATCAAATGTGAAATTAATAATTAAATGTAAAATTGTAAAATTGATAATCAAA
>JANVCQ010000005.1:9349685-9362542 GCA_025531925.1 Erythroxylum plowmanianum
CTCTGGATCTCATATTCATTTGCTAGATTACTCTCAAACCAAGTTGTAAAATCACTACGATAAAAAGAATGCTATCGCCGGACCTCAACAAGTATATTCCAGAGGCTACGCGCATGCCAACGGTCTTGGAATACACGGGCTAAAGTTTCTTCATGGTGTGGGCAATCAGAACAAGCCGGAGTATCAGTTAGGAAGAGCTGAAATCGCCGGCTGTTAGTCATTAGTCGGGATTTTGTGACCAACCATAGGTGAGTTTGAATACGAAGAGGACCCTTCCAATCCCAAATCAAAGTCCAGAGCCTTGTCCTCGGCGACCATAGCGGTTATTGAAGTAGACGATAGGCTGAACGAGTAGAAAAGCAATCACTAGGCTCCAATGCCCAACATAGGCGATCTGCCTCCTGGGAGGGATGAGGTGGAAAAGTCGCATCAATGCGTAAAATCATATCTTGAGGTAGATACCTACTGAACTCATCCCAGTACCAACCCCCCCAAAGGTCGACATAATCACAAACTTTCTTCTCTAACTGTTTCGCAAGGACCACAGTAATAGCATGAGAGATTAAATTTCCAGAGACTCCATGTATCCAATTATCGTACCAAAATCATACCTGGTGTCCATTACCCAACGACTAAATAACACCTGCTTCTAACTTAGGAAAATTAGCACAGATACTACGCCACAGCGGGGGCGAATCTGGTCTAGCTACCAACTCCGTGTGGACTCCCCTATCCAAGTTATATTTGGCACGAAGAACCTGGTTACAAAGCTTTCCAGGTTCCTTGAAAAGTGCCCAGCCAAGCTTCATGTGGATAGTAGTATTCATAGCTGCCAAATTCTTTAACCCTAGTCCCCCGGAGCGTCGGGGACAACATACCTGATTCCAAGATACTAGGTGCATTCGACGCCTTTCGTTAGTAGTTCCCCATAGAAACTGTTTACAGTAACGATCAATCTCCGAAAGCAGTCCTTTAGGAATGTTAGCGGTTTGCATTGTGTATAGGAGAAGTGCACCTAATACCGATTGGCATAACGTCATTCTTCCAGTCATAGATAAGCCTTCGGCTTTCCAACCTGAGAGATGTTCTTGAACTTTTTGCAAAATATGGGAATATGTAGCTTGGTGACCCTCTTATGAAGTAAAGGAACCCCCAAATACCTACCAAGATCCATCGTTTGCGCAAAACCTGATAATCAAGATATATTACTGCAGACAGTGGGATGAATATTGGGAGAAAAATACACTTTCGTTTTGTTCGTACTAATACGTTGCCCAGACGCAGCACAGAAAAGTTCCATGCAATCCAGGATTTCCCGTATTTGTCCCTCTGAGGCTTCAGAAAGCAGTATCATATCATATCATATCTAATCCAGTTTTTAAAATACTGGATATTTTTATAGAAAATAAAATAATAATTTGTGAGTTAGTATAATGAATAAATCAATAAACACCTTTTTTTTAAATTTTGTGGGATCAAATGTTATATTTATATGTTACAACCTTTTTGTTGAAATTAAAATGGGAAGTTAGGATGTTTTGAAATTTATTTTTGGAGAATAAATTATAATTTGAACAAAAGTCTTATGTACTTTTGGTGTTTTATTTCATTCTCAACATTTTTATCAAACCATAGAGCCGTTTTTTCGGTAATTTTCTTACTTTACATTTCATCAATTGAATATTTTATTATTTTTTATTTTTTATATAGATATTATTGTGGAATATAAAAATATCTCATATCATTTTAGGAATAAGGTTCACTTATTATTACTGGACCGCCCGCCTCAAATCCTACGCATCACGGGTATTGTAAATAATTTCGATGCTGAGCACTTACTACGGAAGGAATTTACAATGATCACTGAACTGAAAGAGCAATCACTCGTTTTACAAATCGTTTTCATGCCAATTACGGGTCAGTTGCACTACTTTCACAGATTCTCTTTTACTGTTAACTAAAACCACACAGTGACAGTGCTGTGATTAATTCTTGGCAGGGAAAAGAATTCGCGCTTGATCAGCAAGATGAATAAAAGCAGGTCTAACCGCTTTTCAAACGACCAAAAAGCTGCATTAAAATATGGAGGAACTCAGTATCCAAAAGCAGTCTGAAGAAAGATTGCATTGATGTAACTCACCAGCACAGGATACTGTATAATCCACCCAACCACTGGGATCTGGTAAAGGAACACCTTCACGGTGGGCCAAAAGCCACTAAAAAACATTATATGCACATATTAGCAGGTGTTTTAAGTAATTAATCCAGTTGAGAACAAATAACCGAGAAAAGAAACTAACCCAAAAAGTGCAATGCAACCATAGAGTTCCATGAGTATGCCAACTATTGGCCAGCGAACAAATATGAAAAACAGTCCCAAAAGGAAAGACACAGATCCCTGCAGACAAAAGGAAAACTTTTCTTAGTATGCTGTCATGTGGTTCATAAGCATATACTGTTGGAAGCTGTAGTCCTCTGCATCAGTGTTCAATTTGTTCAAATTCGAATGGACAAGATAATGCAAAGTTTCATCAGTATAAATTTATTTGAAGAAGGCATTGAGCAAAATAAGTGTAAGAAACGACCAAGGTACAGCACTTCAAAAAGTTAACACTTGGCTGCATATGGAAAGGGTTCAAGAACAATAAGAATGGAGGGATGAGTTATCTTGGCTGCTAAATAGAAATGATGTAGGTTGACATTGGAAGAATCAATCCATCTATATGGTATGACCAGGATCATTATGTCTAACAATGCCTAATTTCATTACATTAATTATGGTCAAGATACATATTATCTCATAATATTATAATCTGAATGTAATTAGATTCTATAGATTAGATAGCAGTATCTTTTAAAGATAAATATTATCCTAGGATCATCTTCTATATCTGTATAGATTATCTAGCCTATTATGTACTCCTATTCATGTATATATGTACTACATTCTCTCAGTAATATAATATAGAGCAAATCAGCTATTATTCACAAGGTATCAGAGCCACGTGAAAGAGATAGTGAAACCGAGGAGTCAAACTTGGCAAGTCAAGAAATGACTTCCAATCTTGAGGGATCCTCCATGACAAACCCAAACCAAACTAGAGGTCAGTCATCGATGACCTCTAGTTTTGAAGGAGTTTCAGTTGTCATCGTCTCTAACAAACTGAATGGAATGAACTATCGGGAGTGAGCTCAAGCTATGAAACTCGCCATTAGAGGACATGGGAAGCTAAGCTTTATCATCAGAGATGGAAACAGTCCAGAACCAACAAACTCGCAAGCTGCACGATAGTGGGAGATAGACAATTCCATGATCTCGTCATGGCTTATCAACGCCATGATACCACTGATCAAACGCACCTTTATGTTTTTGCCAACAACTCGAGAAATCTAGGAAGGGGTGCAACAATCATACTTTGATGGAGAGGTGTTGTGAACGTGTTTATAGGCTAGAAATACAGCCGCAAATTACACTAATTAGGTTGCAAGTTTTATTTAAATTGCTTAAAATGTTTTAGGTTTATTATTTTTGGAAACATATTACTAGTTTCCTTATTACTCTAGAAAATCATATTAATTAGTGATTAATTATTTCCCTTTTCTTATTTCCTTTCCTATGTGAACATTGCCTATATAAAGGCTACTTCATATTGGTAGAAGACACATTCCTCTACCAACAGCTAAAGAATTTTTCTGAAGTTAGAAGGGAAGCAGCAAGGAGGAAAATCATGCTAAAAAAGGAGCCAAAAGAAGAACAAATGTGTCTTCAATACCTACTAATGAAGCATCTGCACTGATGTCCTGTGGTGAACCCAGTAAGAAGGGTCATAAGAAGTGTGATCATTGTAAACAAAGTAGTCACACCTAAGACACATGTTGGGACGTCCATGGAAAGCCTCCAAACTCAAAACCAAAAAAGGGAAGAAAAAAAACCGAGGCTACCAAGTATCTAGTAAAAGGGAACAGAAAAATCTGAAGATAGTCAGAAAGAACAAAGTAGTGAACTGAATACTTCACTAAGGAAACTATTGGAAATACTAAAGAATCTCCAAAATGACAGCAACCAATAGAAGACAAGCATAGTTGCTAATGCTACTATGAGAGGTAATATCATAAAAGCTTTTTTATCTTCATGCAGTAGGAAGAAATGGATAGTTGATTCTGGAGCATCAAACCATATGACACATGATTATAACCTGTTTCATTCATATTTTCCTAGTGCTAGGCATGAAAAGGTTAAGGTAACAAATGGTGATTCCTCTTCAGTTGTAGGAAAAGGAGATATCAAAGTAACAGATTCTATGAAACTAAATTATGTTCTAAAATTTCTGAATCTAGAATTTAACCTTCTTTTAGTCAGTAAATTGACAAGAGAAGTTAATTGTAGTGCTCATTTTTTCCCTACTCATTGTGCTATACAGGACCTGTCATCGGGGAAGATGATTGGCAGTGCTAAAGAGGTAGATGAAATGTACTACTTTGAAGATGAAAAAAGCCATTCTACTCCTATAGCTTGGGTAATAGTGTGATTGTTCCTAAGACTGATGAATTATTGTTATGGCATAAGAGGTCAGGTCATCCAAACTTCCAAAATGTCACGGTTGTTTCCAAACATTTCAATAAATAAAGATCTTTGTGTTCAATATGATGCTTGTGAATTTGCTAAGCATCAAAGAAGTTCTTTTACGAGGTCTAAATACAAACCCACAAAACCTTTTTCACTTATCCATAGTGATCTTTGGAGCCCATCTCATGTTACTAATAGAACCAATTCAAAGTGGTTCAATACATTCATTGATGACCATACTCGTTTGTGTTGGGTGTTTCTTTTGAAGGATAAAACTGAAGTCTCTACTGTGTTCATCAACTTTTATCAAATGATAAAAAGTCAATTCCAAACAAGTATTCAAGTCCTCCATACTGACAATGGTATTGAATATTTTAATCAACATCTTCATACATTCTTCCAAAAACATGGAATTGTCCACAAAAGTACTTGTGTCCCTGAAGAAGAAAACAAGTAGTACACTCCTTCTCCCTGAAGCTATACCAATCTCTGAACCAGTGCAGGTCCTACAGAAGAAGCTCAAAGTAGTAAGGATCAAGAAGACAACACAGATTTAGAATTGCCAATTGCTTTACAGAAGAAATTTAGATCATGTACTATGCAACCGATTGAAAGGTTTGTCTCTTATGATGCTCTATCTTCTCAATAGAAAGCATTTATTGTTAATATGGACAGAATTGGCATCCCCAAAAATATTCAAGAAGCTCTTAAAGTTCCAAAATGGAGAGAAGCAATTTTCGAAGAGATAAGAGCGCTTGAAAAGAATGAAACATGGGAAAAAGTTGATCTGCCAAAAGGAAAGAAATCCATGGGGTGTAGGTGGATATTCACAGTCAAATATAGGGCTGATGGTTCCATCAAGAGGTATAAAGCGAGATTGATAGCAATGGGCTATACTCAAACCTATGAGATGGACTACAAGGAGACATTTGCACCTGTGGCCAAGCTAAACACTATCAGACTATTGCTATCTGTAGCTACTAACTTCGGTTGGCCACTTCAGCAACTTCATATTAAAAATGCCTTCTTGAATGGCAAACTAAAGGAAGAAGTGTACACGAAACTTCCTCCAGGGTTGGATGAGGGAGGAGGAAACAGAGTATGCAAACTAAGAAAATCCCTATATGGGCTGAAACAATCACCACGAGCTTGGTTTGAAAGATTTGCCAAAGTCTTAAAAGCAGAAGGATACACACAAGATCAGTCGAATCATGCAATGTTCTTCAAAATTAGACAAGGTAAGAAGACAATTTTGATTGTGTATGTAGATGCGTTGTAACTGGTGATGATGCAGAGGAAATTACAAAACTCAAGTCAACTTTGAGCAAAAAATTTGAAGTCAAAGACTTAGGAGAAATGAAGTATTTTCTAGGCATGGAAATAGCGAGATCAAAGAAAGGGATTTACATCTCACAAAGGAAGTACATTCTTGATCTCTTGAAAGAGACTGGAATGTTAGGAAGTAAACCAAGCACCACTCCCATTGACAGTATAAAGTTTAAGGATGAAGAGGATAAACCTGTTAACCATGAAGAATACCAGACACTATTGGGAAGACTAATTTATTTGTATTTATTTGTCTCATACTAGACTAGATATTGTTTTTGTCGTGAGTGTTGTAAGTCGCTACATGCATGCACCAAGGAGGAAGCATTTTGAGGCAATTTATAAGATCCTACAGTATTTACTAGGAAAGGATTATTATTCAAAAAGGGAGATCAAAGAATAATTGAAATATATACTGATTCAGATCGGGCAAGTTCAGAAGAGGATAGACGATCAACCTTGGTCACATGGCAAAGTAAGAAGCAAAAGGTGGTAGCCAAGAGTAGTGTAGTAGCTGAACTAAGAGCAATTGCAAAAGGAATTTGTGAAAGTCTCTGGTTAAAGAGAATGCTGACAGAATTGGGAATCAATTTTGAGTCATCTAAAAAACATTATTGTGATAACAAGGCAACCCTGAGCATGGTACACAATCCAGTCCACCATGAGAGAACAAAGCATGATGAAGTTGATCGACATTTTATCAAGGAGAAGATAGAAGATGGGACAATATGCCTAACTTATGTCCCAACGAAGAAGCAGACAGCAGAAGTGTTTACCAAAGGTCTTCAAAGACAAGTGTTTGAAGAATGTATTAACAAGCTAGACATGATTGATATCTATGATCCAACTTGAGGGGGAGAGTGGTCAAGATACATATTATCTCATGATATTATAATATGATTGTAATAAGATTCTATAGATTAGATAGCAGTATCTTAGAGATAAACATTATCCTAAGATTATCTTCTATATCTGTATAGATTATCTAGCCTATTATGTACTCCTATTCATGTATATATGTACTACATTCTCTTAGTAATATAATAAAGAGCAAATTAGCTCTTATTCACATTAATTAAACAACTATAATGCCTTACTTTGTCCAGAAATAAGAAATAAAAAGGAAGGATTAAAGCACATCCATTTAGAAAACTCAATATCTATTTCCCTATCTCATCCTTCTCTCTCCATTCTGCAAAAGATTTTTACCAAAGCTACTGTAACCATGTTTGATTAAACAAGAGATTAAATCCTCAAACTGAGAACATGAAAAAAAAAAAAAAGTTATAGGTTTTGGTTTTCCATTATATGTGGAAAAATGAGAAGTAATGTTCATCCAGTTTTAAAACATGAATGAAACATTTGGAAAAGGTAAAAATGTGCATTATTTCGCCTCTCAATAAGGAAAACTATTTTAGCCATGAACATGCCTTTTCAATTTATTCATATTTTCTTAGGAAGTTTTACAAAATCACAAACATATTTGTAAGATAAGCAAACCTAGGTCTCCAATTACCTTATAATTTCCACTGTTTGTAAACAGCTTCCAGGTAGCATACCAACCAAGCAAAATGGCTACACCAGTTAGCCAAAGGATCTATTTACAAATAAAGAGTTTAGATAATTTTGCCTTTCCAACAGATTAATTTCAAAAAATTCTTAAGCTGTAAGAAAATCTTACATTTCCAAGGGCAAGCAAACCCCTGTCAAAGAAGAGAAGTACACCAAGAAATGTGAAAAAGATGCCAAAGCCAATTAGACCCAACCCAATTTCTGCAAAGTAACTCCAAAATTTTGGATTATGAGCCACAGCTTTATGTGGTGATTAAAAAAATGATACAAATTAACGAAACCAGATAACTGAAACGCATTTAGGACATTGATAATTCCTGATTAAAATTCAAGAGATTATTAAGGCTACCGAGTTTACATAAGAACACTAACAGCAACAAAATCTGGACAGGGTAGATAACAATGTTGAGTTCTAGAATGACAAAGCAACTGGAAGGTGATGCAGTCCTTTCTTCAGAAACAAAGTAACTATTTTCTGTTTCATAGTCAACCTGCTAAGAACATTTTAGAACACTACAAAATCAGTTGTCAGAGAGAGAGGTGGCATTATATGCCAAGTTTCTGGTTCCCTCTTCAAACGTATGCAAGGGGAAAGATTCGTTTGATTCGAATTAAGGTAGGCAAGGAATATAAGAGAATACAATGAATCATGGGAGAGGATATGCATGATAAAGCTCATAGATTTGCATGGAAGTGCTTCATCTTTCCTTCATCCATGATTTCTGTTTCAGGTGAGGTGCAGCTTTGCAAGACACTGCAGTCAATGGTTGAGATGGCTCATTATTAACAATTATACAGGAGAAATTGTAGTGTCCATGCAATAAGGAGCATGAGAGGTTAAATGGCACAGTAAAGCTACGATGGAAATTCTGCATCATTTGGAAGCTGCACATCAAGCGATATGGCCCTGTGGTTAAAATGACCTATGGGAATGAGAGAGACTAGGAGAAATGGAGGCAAGCATGTTGGGAAAATTTTAAACCATGGTACAGTTTGTTTGATAAAAGCTAAAGGAGCTGAATCATGTATGAGGTTGGGAAAAGAAGGAAAGGAAGGAATGGTAACAGGGGCTTATACTCTATCGAAGAAGGGTGTATCTTGTCAAAGGAACAAAATAAATCTGCACCTGAAAATTAAGATTTTTCAACAAAACCCGTGAATTTATGATTCCCAAAGCAAAGTCATATTGGTAAAACATCGAGTAACCATTTAAGAAACCCAGAAACCCTAAATAAATCATAGGAAAATATGGAAATACCAGTAAATGCCAGAGTAAGGACTAAGGGATCAAAAATTGCTCACTCTTTTGTTCATCAAGTTCATAAGCCATCTTGTTGACTGTGGCCAAAGCCTATGTTTTAAGAACTACTTAACAAATGTAAGTTACAGCTTAGCCACACAGTTTTGATGTGACCAAAAGGGATGCAACTTCCAGGAGCTGCAAAGAAATGGAAGTTTAACATATTAAAAAATTTCAGCAATCTGCAAAACTCAAAGCATCAATACCCGCCTCAAACTGAATAAAGATACAATAGCTTGGACAACAAAAAACACGAAAAAATAAGGAGAGCAGGTTGTGATGTGATTCAGATAAATCACAGAAATATAAAATCTAAAATTAATCAATTAGTGAAGATTATCTTTACCTCAGATATAATACCAATGAAACCCGAAAATGAAGAAATGCAACAACACGCTGATAGTTAACAAAATACTAGTAAACAAACGGTATTTCCAAAAATTATACTCATAACAGTATAACTTGCAATTCCATGTCATGGATCATCATAACTACAACAAACAACAAACTTAAAGCACCTTTCTTTTCCACCAAGTACACCCAGCTACAAAACTCAATCCTAAGCACAACCCTTGACCCAAGAATCCTCTTTTAAACAGAAAAGAACATATTTTGAAAGTTTCCATGAAGAAATGATGAAACAGAAAAACAATAAAAGAATAGAACAAGCAAAATGGTTTTCCTAATGATATCCAACAAGGAGCAACCAACGGAGTTTGTTCCAATTTCGTTTTTTTACACTACTTTTCCCAAAATTCCAATTTCTATCGGATCAAACGTGAGGAAACTAACAGAAAAGAAAACCCATACTTTTAGTTGCAAAGAAAGGCAGAGACTTACAAGATTGACAACAAGATCAGCTCTTGAGAAACTCCGGCGAGAAAGCCCCGCCCTTTTTGTCACGGGGCTCCAGTTTTGCGTGGAACCGATATTCAATTAAATATTTGCCCCGATCCGACCCGATCTCACCCGCCCCGCGTTCAAATAGGAAAAAGAAAAAGAAAGAGATAAAGAGAGACCTTGGTGTTTGAATGAATCGATCGCTCGTGCATAAGAACCTCAACGTTATAATTTAACCCTTAAATTGAATTTTAATATTTTTAAAACAATACTTTAAAGAACAAAAAATTTAATAAATTCTATAAGATAAATGTCAATATTTTTGACGAAAAAGCTTAGGTTTTTTCTGTTAGGATATTTCTTTCAGCTCAAATAAAGTTGATTCTTTAGGAGGCGGTTTAGAAATCTTGATTATTTTGCTGTTGCATTTACCACGTTAATTAGTTGTAAACGTGGGTTGTTTTTCTCAATTTTGTTATGATTGTAAATGGCTATTTATTGGCCAAGTTTGTTCAATAAGAAGTAAGTCATTTTCCAGAAAACGTTATATCCAGTTTTTGATTCTTAACATTCTAGTATCAGAGTGCTCACTGGGTGTGAAGGAATAAAGCAGCAGTCTTTGTGATTTGCAGTAGCAAAGGAGATGACGACTAAAGGGAAGACTGAAGGAAATTTTGTGCAACCTGTCATACCACGCTTCGATGGTCACTATGACCACTGGAGTATGTTGATGGAGAACTTCCTCAGATCTAAAGAATACTGGAGCCTTGTGGAGACTGGTTACGTTGAGCCACAAAGTGGAGTGGAGCAGACAGAAGCACAACGAAAGAGATTGGATGAGTTGAAACTGAAAGATTTGAGAGTCAAGAATTATCTCTTCCAGTCTATAGATCGAACCATTCTAGAGACCATACTCCAAAAGGATACTTCCAAACAAATTCGAGACTCTATGAAAAAAAAGTTTGAAGAGAATGCAAGAATCAAGAGGTCTCATCTTCAAGCTCTCCGCCGAGAATTTGAAACCATAGAAATGAAGGCTGGAGAAGGAGTCAATGAGTATTTTTCAAGGGTGATGACAGTGGCTAACAAAATGAGAACATATGGAGAGCAGATGCAAGATGTCAAAGTAGTGGAGAAAATTTTACGATCATTGAGTGACAAGTTTAATTATGTTGTCTGCTCAATTGAAGAATTCAAAGATGTCGATAACCTCTCCATCGATGAATTGCAGAGTTCCTTGATTGTTCATGAGCAGAAATTCCAGAAGCATACTGGAGAAGAACAAGCACTCAAAGTAACCTCTGAAGATAGTGCTGGCGCAAGAGGTTGAAGTCGAGGTCGAGGTGCATTTAGAGGACGAGGAAGGGGCAGAGGACGTCAATCTTACAACAAAGCAACTGTGGAATGCTATAAGTGCCATAAGATTGGGCACTTCCAGTTTGAATGTCCACGCTGGGATAAGGAGGCTAACTATGCTGAACAGGAAGAGGAAGAAATGGTACTAATGTCATATATGGAGATGAATGAGGCTCGAAGGGAAGATGTTTGGTTCTTGGATTCTGGATGTAGCAACCACATGTGTCGCGACAAGAACATGTTCTGCAGTCTAAACGAAAGTTTCAGGCACACGGTAAAATTGGGAAACAACACAAGGATGTCTGTGCTAGGAAAAGGTAATGTGAGATTCAAAGTAAGTGGCTTTACACATGTTGTTAGTGAAGTATATTACGTGCCTGAACTAACAAATAATTTGCTGAGCATTGGTCAACTACAAGAAAAAAGATTGGCAATTCTCTTTCAACATGGAAAGTGCAAGATATATCATCCAGAGAAAGGGTTGATAATGCAGACTGATATGACCACAAATCGAATGTTCAACCTATCAGCAAAGTCATCACCTCAAAAGTCAGCTTGTCTTTATACCACTGCACAAGATTTGGCTCACTTATGGCATTGTCGCTATGGACACTTAAGCTACAAAGGACTGAGAACTCTTTAATTCAAAAAAATGGCGCATGGGATACCTCAATTCAAGACTCCATCAACAGTGTGTGCTGACTACATGATTGGCAAGCAACATAGGAATCCAATTCCAAGGAAGAGCAATTGGAGGGCTATAGAGAGGCTCCAGCTTGTCCATGTAGATATCTCTGGACCAATCTCACCCATTTCCAACAGTAAGAAAAGATACATTCTGTCCTTCATTGATGACTTTACCAGAAAGACATGGACTTATTTTTTAGTAGAGAAATCTAAGGCTTTAGGTACCTTTAAACATTTTAAAAGTTGTGTTGAGAAAGAAACAGGAGAGCATATAAAGTGTCTACGAACTGATCGGGGAGGAGAATTTACCTCACTTGAATTTAGTGAATTTTGCAAAGAACATGGGATCAAGAGGCAGCTAACAGCAGCATATACACCATAGTAGAACGGAGTAGCTGAGAGGAAGAATCGAACAATGATGAACATGGTTCGATGTATGCTTTCTGAAAAGAAAATTCCCAAGTCTTTTTGGCCAGAAGCAGTCAACTGGACAACTCATGTTCTAAATCGGAGTCCCACATTGGCTGTAAAGAACGTCACACCTGAAGAGGCTTTGAGAGGAAGCAAACCTTCAGTTGAACATTTCAGGGTCTTCGGACACGTGGCGCATGTGCATATTCCAGATGTAAGAAGAACAAAGCTAGATACAAAGAGCTTTGCTTGCGTATTGCCGAGGGTAAGTGAAGAATCTAAAGCATACAGACTCTATGATCCAGTTGCCAAGAAAGTTGTAATTAGCAAGGACGTAGTGTTTGAAGAAGACAAGTCTTGGAGCTAGGATCGAAGCTATGAAAAAACAATAGCAGCTGATCTAGAATGGGAAGATGTTGAAGATAGTCAAGCAGTGGCCAAAGAAAATAATGAAGATGTGGGTGAGGAAGGAGAAGAAGAAATTACTGAAGAAACAACCAGTCCCAATGAAAGAAGAACTAGAAGGCCTCCAATGTGGATGAGGGATTATGAGAGTAGGGAAGGGCTTTCAGAAGAAGAGACAGAAGTTAACTTGGCCCTACTTGCTTCAACAGATCCAGTACACTTTGAGGAAGCTGTGAAATGTGATAAATGGCGGGCAGCAATGGACATGGAGATAAAAGCTATAGAGAGGAACAACACGTGGGAGCTCACAGATCTGCCTCCAGGTGTAAAAAAGATTGGGGTGAAATGGGTTTATAAGACCAAGTTCAAAGAAAATGGTGAAGTGGATAAGTA
>JANVCQ010000005.1:9362642-9383303 GCA_025531925.1 Erythroxylum plowmanianum
AATTTAAGAACTCCATGTTGAGAGAGTTTGATATGACTGATTTGGGAAGGATGAGGTATTTTCTTGGGATAGAAGTGCTGCAAAGGTCAGATGGAATTTATATTTGCCAAAGGAAATATGCTTTGGAGGTCTTGAAGAAGTTTAGAATGGAGCGTAGCAATCCAGTCCACAATCCCATTGTTCGTGGATGTAAAATTTATAAAGATGAAGATGGAGTTCGTGTGGATGAGACACTCTTCAAACAGATAGTGGGAAGCCTTATGTACTTAACAGCTACAAGGCCAGATTTGATGTTTGTAGTAAGCCTAATTAGTCGATACATGGGAAAGCCAGCTGAGTTACACTTGCTGGCAGCTAGGAGAATATTGAAGTATGTGAAAGGAACCATTGAACTTGGGGTGTTCTATAAAAAGGGAGGGTGTGAAAGCTTAGTCGGCTATTCAGATAGTGATTATGCCGGAGACCCAGAAGACAGAAAAAGCACTTCTGGTTATGTTTTCATGTTAAGAACTGGAGCTGTTGCTTGGTCCTCGAGAAAACAACCGATAGTTACACTCTCGACTACTGAAGCAAAGTTCGTGGCTGTGGCTTCCTGTGTTAGTCAAGCTATTTGGATGAAAAGGATTCTAGAGAAGCTAAGTCTGGAGCAAAGTAAGTGTGCTACGATTCTTTGTGATAATAGTTCTACAATCAAATTGTCAAAAAATCCAGTGCTACATGGCTACAGTAAGCATATTAATGTGCGGTTTCACTTCCTTCGTGATCTTACACGAGAAGGGATAGTCGAGTTGGTTTATTGTGGAACACAAGAACAGTTGGCAGATATGACGACAAAGCCTCTTACATTGAATGCATTTCAGAAGATTTGAAGTCAGTTGGGAGTTTGTCAAGTTCCAGAAGTAAACTAGTTGCAGCTGGTAACTAGTTTAAGGGAGGGAATGACGAGAAAGCTTAGGTTTTTCTGTTATGATATTTCTTTCAGCTCAAATAAGGCCGATTCTTTAGGAGGTGGTTTAGAAATCTTGGTTATTTTGCTGTTGCATTTACCACGTTAATTAGTTGTAAACGTGGGCTGTTTTTCTCAATTTTGTTATGATTGTAAATGGCTATTTATTGGCCAAGTTTGTTCAATAAGAAGTAAGTCATTTCTCAGAAAATGTTATATCCAGTTTTTGGTTCTTAACAATTTTAATTATTTAAATAAAAAGTGAGTTCCACTATAACATAATTAGTTTTTCTAAATTAATTGAAAAATAGTTTCTACTATCAAATAAGAGTAAGGCTTATTGTTATACACTTTTGAAAGCAAGTCTCACTTATCACGTGATAGTGAAATTTACTGTTACACATTTTAGAGACTGACTATCACTTGTTCATATGTAGTGAGATACATTTTTATTTTAAAAATAAAAAATAACGTTAATCAACATTAACGTAGCATTTAACTGGTGAGAAGTTAACTTTGTTTTCAACGTTTTGAAATATTATAGTTTGTTATAATTACATTTTTAGTTTGGATTGGTTTCTTAAGTTGTTTACGTGGTTACCTAAATTTAAAAGAAAATTAAAATGCATAATTAACTTGAATATTTCTATTATCAGTCTGCATTAAATTAGACATGGCAATAGGACTCGCCCGTCTAAAACCCTACAAGTAACAACATGCAAAACGATATCGTTTTTATATTTTAATTAAAAAATGATTTAGGTCAGGTCAAGTAAGACACCTAACCTATTATCATCCCCTACACATGATATGTTGAAAGAAAGTTAGAAATTTTAAGTATTTCATACAAACTTTGTGAACAAGAATAAAGTTTTGTTTACTTCAGAGAATATTTTTAAATGCTAAAATATGACATTTGACTAAGTTTTATTCTAGTGCAATTATTATGCGGTAGATTTTAAATGATTTTTATCCTTATTTTAATAACAAAATTCTATTAAAATAATTTGATAAAAATTATTTAAAAAATTATAATTTTAGATAACATGATTTTAAAAAATAAATAAAATTATAAGAGATATTTGTATTTTTACTTTTAAAGAAATTATTCAAAATAAGCATTTCTCTAAAACCATTGAATTTCTTTTTTTTTTCAAAGTAACTGATTTGAAAAATAAAATAAAATAAAATAATCAATATAATTTTCCTCATTTCAGGCTCATTTGTTAGGTTCTTTATTCGAAGTCAGTTAGAGATTGGGCTTTCAAGTGAAGCCCTTTTAGCAGTCGTATTTTAGATGTCACTTGAAACAAAATGTGCTCTTTTGGTCCAGTAAATTGAGTTCAATGTAATACTCCTGAAGTATTTACATTGGCATATAATAATAATAATTAGTAAGCAACATGGGCAGTATTTTGTCAATAAAAAAATTAATTTAGCATTTTTTATATTAAAATATAATATTTATTAGTTTAAAGCCTTTTATTAAATTTTTATTTAGTATATGATAATATACATTTTTGTTTATAATTGATAATTTTGTGATGATTTATATTATTGATTTTTACTATTACTATATAAAATTGTTTTTATCAAATTTACATATTATTGATTATATAAAAAAATTATCAATAAATATTTTATATATAAACTAATTTATCTCTTTAAATTGATTACGATAATAACGACAATAGCAACATCACTCAGGAAGAATCCCACTAATATTAAATTTGACAGTTTGAAAATCCTTTTAAGAAAATAATAAATTGACTCGGGTAGGGCAGCCCCCAGCTCTGGCCAGGTAGCCCCCGGCTCAGTTAAGCCTCGAGTTGAACCCGGAGCTAGAGAGTAGGCTGGGGTCTTACTCCGGTCCATTGCTTAGCAACATTTGGCTCTTTTTCCACTGCTTGCAAGCTCACACTTGACTCCATATGTGTCGGCATAAGGTCAAGGGCTGAAGGACATTCTAATAAATTGTTAAACCGAGATTAAAATAAATAAATGACGACACGAGATCCAATTATAATCACGATTATGTCATACGGACTTTGTTAAACCAATTTGCCCTTATCTAAATACACCGACACCGGGTTGTGGACAACAATGAGTTAATTACATACACTTATAGAGACGACGCCGTTAAATAATGTGATTTATCTTTTGGAATTAGTTATAGGGTGATGTCGAGGGTGGTGTGATTGCTCAATTTGATTATGCCTCGCCGGTTCACCTGATTTTGTTTGCCATGTGGCCCTTTCCTTCACCTTACCAAGTCAATGCCTGTTTTCCTTAAATAAACAACTTATTCTAAGATTCTTTCAATTAATGCTGCCCGATGCTGAACTTTTTAATGTTTGTGATTTGGATGGACGGTGGTTCCCACTGCAATCAAACCTTGGACTCAAAAGGTGGAACGTTCACCTTAGGCGCTCTCACATTTCGATTCGATATTATGTGAGGGAGATAAATCACGGTTTGATCCCAGCCAGCTTTTCGGAAAAGCGGCCCAGTGTTTGGTGCGTACAAGAAGTCACCACATTAGATGAGTTCCCACACTGTAGCTGTCGAGACTCGAACCCGAGACTTTAGACTCACTTTCCTTCCCAATGACCAACTGAGCTACCCGTACGGGCCCACTGCAATCAAACCTGACTTTATAGAATAGTAATATCACTACTACAAAGTATCAAACCTCGAAAGGAGATAAAGATTTAAGAATAACAAACCTAGGCCTCGGATCCCTATACAGGTAACTAAAGTCGTGCCATTTTTGTAACTAAATTGTGAAGGAAAGTATACATAAAGTAAATTTTCGTCTCTATTTTAAAAAATATAGTAACTATTTTACTTATTTAGTTAATGCCTTACTAAGGGGGCGTTTGGTTTGAGCAAAGAGTTGGGTATGGATATGGGTATAATAGTAGAAAGGGATAGAAATGGGTATGACAAATAAAAAATGACGTTTGGTTGCAACTTGAAGTTCTGTAATAATACCAATAATGTTATTTGGTTTGTTGCAATAATGCTGTTTGGTTTGTTGCATTAATTGCATTAATGGTGAGAAGATGAGAAGACCTTGGAATGAAAACTTGATACCCACTTATTTTGGAGGGTTTAGTAGATTCCCAAATTTACTGGGATAAATCCATTACCTTGGAATTGAAAACTCCAAAATAAACAATATTTTTTACAATTATTTCATTCCTTTATTCCCAAACCCTCAAACCGAACGCCCCCTAAGTTTGTTTCTAAATCCAAAACCAATCTCATATGGTAGATAGCAAAAATGTGGATAATGATTAAAACAGTTAACCGGTTTGATTAATTCAATAAAAAAAATTTAGAATCGTTTAATTATTTGATTTATTTTATTTTAATAACTCTTGTTAGTAAAAACAGAATAGTTCTTAATTAACTAGTTAATTTTTATACATTAATAAGTTTTATAAATTAATAAATTTTTATTTAATAATATATTTTTTAATTAAACTTCAATTATTCGATGAATAAGAACAATCTCTTTCAGTTATATTTCAAATTATTTAACTCTGTTCAATCTTTATACGATTTTATAACGATCTAATATTAGTTGAACTTTTTAAATCTTAAACTCCTTGTCTTATTAATATTTAAAATATTGATGAAATCAAATAAAAATGTTATCACAAAAAAAGAAAATCATATACAACACCTAGAAGCTCGTTTAAATATCGATACATATAAAAATGTAAATATCCATCGTTGTTACCTGACAAAAAGGGATGACAATGGATTGGATAAGCCTGATTCTCTTTTGTCTCAGCCTGGATTAAGGTCCCATACCTAGCCCGACCTTTTTTTGTTCGAATTTGGCTCGAGACACGATCGGGTTTGAGGCATTGGGCTGGACCCAGAGCGAGCCTATTTGACATCCATACTATTAAATGATAATTTTCGAGTAATGTTTAAATACATAAATTTTGAAATAAACATAATTCTAATGGTTTTTTGGGAATATTATAAATGGTTAATTAAAAAAACTCAAATTTTCGTCAATTTTCAATTATAACCTGAACTTTAAAACTAGCAATAAATTGCTCAAATTTTTTATTTTTTATAATTCTAATTCAAACTTAAAAAAGTGACAATAAAATATCCAAATATTCAATTTTTTCTAATTTTAGCTCTACGTTATCTATTATTCTCCCGATGTTCTTAGCATTTTATTTTCTATTTATTCTTTTGACGATTTAATGTACTATCGCATTACAGCGTATTGCACTAGTAAACTCTTCATTTTTAATTCGTTTTCTTGATTTCCTTAGTATGAGGGTGATAAAGCTATGTAATATGAAAATCGAAGGATGAAGGTGTCAAGAAAATAAACTGAAAATGAAGGAAAAAATTAAAATCAAAACGTAAGGTTATTGAAGTTACATAATCTAATTTAAGTCATTTTAAACATTAACGTCATTTTAATCATGTGATTAAATGATGTCGCTTCATTAATACTCATTTATTGTGTTAATTTAGGTTAACGTGTATTAATAGTTAAAGTTTCTAAAACATGTGACAAGTCACATCAATAAACTTAAAAGAAATACTAACATTGGGCTAAAATTAAAAAAATAAAAGTTTGAGTATTTTGTTTGCTACTTTTTGAAGTTCATACTAGAATTAAAAAAATTGAAAGTTTTGATATTTTATTGCTACTTTTTAAATTTTAAATTATAATTAAAAATTTGATAAAAATTTAAGTTTTTTTTTTATAATTATCCTATAATAAATGACATGTAGAGATTAGGGCCATTAGGCTCACAGAATTCACGGTCAAGAGTTGTAGGTAGGTAGCTAGAATCCAAAAAATGATGTGTGTTCTCTATGGACCTATTGAAAGGCGTGAATTAGGTATGTGTCTAGAAGGGTCCCGAATGTTCAGAAATGAGCCCTACATTCCATCAGAAATGAGCCCTACATTCCATTCTCTAATCTTTTAATCTAGGATTTGTCCTCACTGACCAAGTGGCCCGTTAAACTTCAGCCTGCAAGTAACCCTCTTACATAGTACATTGGTTTCATCTTTTTAGGATTGTTTTTTGCATCTCATCAACAATTTGTCATATACAATTTGATGTAGCCAAAGCTGAATTTGGCTAAGGGACAGAGAGCAAAATGCAAAATCCGAATATAGTAAATGGAACTATAGTTTTGGGCCAACACGAATGTGTTGCCTGATATAGTTTTAGCCTAAGTAACCAGAGACAAAGCTCTTATGCTTCTGATGTTCCAGGAGGGTGATTTAGAATGGAAAGTACTTCCCAAATTGTATAATCTTTCACAATTGAAAAACAGAATTGATCAATTTGCTAGTGTTTTTGAAAGAACTAAGCAAGTGGGTCTCCAAAGTCCAAAGTCTAGACCAATTGAGTCTCGTCTCTCGTGTTCATTAAGCCTAGTATTTTAACTATTCCATGACGTTTTGTGCGTAGAAAACGTTGCAGATGACATTGATGTTTCAACTTATTGCTAATTTTTGGAAGAAATAGTGAAAGGGGCTTGAATATTGACATAAAGCTTTCTTAAATGTATGATCATTGAGAATTGAAATGAGAATGCGTAACATATAAAGCTATAAATAAAAAATAAAACTGCAACAACATCAATGATCAATATGAACTCTGCTGATATGCAAAATCTGGGGTTAAAAGAACTAAACAAGAAAATGTTTAAATGTAAGAGAAAAGTAAAATTTATAATTTTTATTATTAAAATTCCATCTTAATTTGTAAACCATTTGTAAAAAGTTATAAATTTTTAAATTTACCTTGATTATGTATCAAATTTATCGATGAAAAAATAACAATTGTTATAAATTATAACTAAATTACTTCTTCTATAATATATATGCCAATTTGCCAATCTTATCCATCAATATGTCATTAACAACAACAATAACAATAACATCCGATAGAAAACTCGCTAATGCAGGATCTGAAAAGGTTTAGTAGTATGTAACCTTATATTTGACTAGTAAATATGTTGTTTTCAAATGAGTCACATAAAGAGGGGTTAATGTGTCACCGTTATGTAGCAAATAGATACAAATGACAATTCCTAATGGTCGAATAATTGGAGACTTAGCTCTTATTTATTTAGTTTAAAAAAAACCTTATCTTAATTTGTACATGAAGAGTCAATGAGAGGGATCTCTGGCTGCAATTTCTAAATGACTCGGTAGATTTCACTGCTTCAAGAGCCAAATGTCTTCATGCCGTGGAGATTAATGACTTCTCGGCTTTCTTTTTGTCAAGCAGAAGACTAAATTTCCTAGGTACCTTGTTATTAGTAATTCTATCCATTTTAAAGCACCTAAATTAGATAAACAACAATAACAAAGTTTCGGTATAAATCCCGTTAAATGCGAATTAACGACTCGGTATAAATCCCGTTAAATGCGAATTTAAAGAGGTCTAACATACGTAGTTTTTTTTTTTGTTAGCCCACGAGGTGTCCTAGGAGGATCCCAACTGTGAGAAGACGCCTTTAAGTCATCCACTCCCAGACTAATCTCTACTCGCACCGGGTCAGCTCATAAGGGATAAAGTGCTGGCCAAATAGATTTCTCCATTCTCAGAACTCGAACTCGAGATCTCTGGTTAAAGGATGAGAGTGTTGAACCATTCACACCAACCTATTTGATTCTAACATTAGTAGCTTTATTTGTAAAAAGAATTAAAATTTCTACTTTAGAATAATTAATCACAAGAATTTTTAAAAATAAACTCATATTATATCATTAAAATTTAAATGCTGTCAGTCATTAAGGCGTTTAATTAATATATTATTGAAAGTTCACATAAGAATAAGTAGCCAAGGACTTGAGATTATTTAATGAGCCAATGACTGACATGCACGTATTAAACTAGTGATGATAGAGATCTGGACCTTCTGGTCCTTGTGATAGATTTATATTTTAAGAATGCCTAATAATGCGTCTTAATTAAGCATATTCGGATCTCGCTTTTGAAAAATGCTTCCACTTTTTAATAATTAATTAAAAGTCTTTGAATCTTCTGTTTTATCAGTTTAACTTTTTTTTTTGAAGTAATCATAAAAGAGAAATTACACAAAAATATTGACCAAAAAGGCATAACGAAACTAACCCAAGACAACATGCTTACCCCAACCTAATTTGGCCTATAACTCAAAAAACTTAAGGTAAAATCGGCTGAATTGGGCTAAAATTGACATTTCTATTTCTAATTCGATTTTTAAAACATTAATAAAAATTTCAACGAGACGAGTCATATATGTTTTATTATAATCTATACCTTAATTTAAAGTTAGTTCGTCTATAATCATCTACCCATCTAACAAGTATATTTAAGTACTTGTAAACTTAAGTTCAAAATGTATATCTGACCTAAGTTCAAATATATTATTTAGTTTGAATAAGTTGGTGTTAACGACAACTCAAAAAGGGCTGTTGTGCACTTTGGAAACTGGAAAATGACATATGCAGAATCAAAATTCAAACTAATTAATTAATTTTAACTTCAATTAATAAATACAACCCTTTACAACGTTCGTATCCCTCTCCGTATCAATCCGTCACACGTACGTAAAAAAGGGTTTCCCAAGTCCTCTACTGATGATTCATGCGTTGATTTATTTATAACGGTGTTCGGTCATCTCATTGAATTCTGGAGGAGTCGGTAACAAGAAATGGATTGTCTAACTAACAAGAAACCATTATTCTTGCTTAAGAGACTAGACACCTGTTCCCATTTTACACTTTTGACTACTAATATAACACCATTACTTAAAAATAATTAATAAAATGATAGATAGAAGCCACAAGTATCAATTCAACCCTTATTGTCAACACTTAACAATTTTGTTGATATTTTCTTATAAAAGTGAACAACAATTAATTACATTTTATCGATTTTAAATAACTTATTGATCAAATTACATACTTTGATTCGAATAAAGATAATAAAGTGACTAAATAAAGGATCTAAATTAATGAGTTAAATTTTACGAAAAAAATAGATCTCAATCAATATAGACTAGACTCATATCAGATATGTGATGAAAAAGCCTAAATAGAAGCTATATATAAAAGATTAAGATCTCCAATAATTACTATAACAAATCATGAACGTACCAATACTCTGATCCAGGCATATTTTCTCATATACAGAAAGCTACATAAAGGCTTTAACGTGTTGCGCTCGGTGAATTTGGACTTATTTCGACCTTGAAAAGTTAGTTCGAAGATATGCAACTGAAATTAAGTATTTTCACATTTTTTCGTTATTTCCCTCTCACGTTCAATCTAAAATACATAAATAAGATCGATGTTACGTGTTACAAATTTAACTTAATTCAAAAATTTTAAACTTTAGGGATAAATGGTGAATTAATAGGTGCTAATGCGATTAGAGAACACGGAAATTAAATTTCATTTTTGTGCTATAAACTATTATATTCCTATCAACAACATTACATCAACTAGGCCTGTCCCTTGCCTCTATGTAACACAAATGCGCGGGTTGAAACCTTCTATCCCACTTACCCAAGCTCAATCATGTCTCATTCATCCACAACCATAAATTTTTGTGAGACCCACTTAAATTTGTGGTTGTGAATGAATGAGACAGGATTGGTCTTGAATAAGTGGGACAGAAAATTTGGTCCCCAAATGCGCTCCATCATCCCTTGTCTCTTTCAGTTTGTTGTGCTTGCGAACACAATCTATCATCATTGACCTTTAATGGCGGATTCCCAAGATGGGTCTTTCAGTTTGTTATTCTTGCAAACACAATCTATCATCATTGATCTTTAATGGCGGATTCCTAAAATGGGTAGAAGTTGGTTCGACAACTCTAGCCTTTAATCACATATATAAGTTACCGTATTATTGTTTTTCTTGATAACGTGATCAAAAGTCAGATAGAATATGTAGAACAAGCCACGCATTTCAATCAGAGATGGACATATGACTAAATTAATTCCTGTGTTTCTTGTTGGATTAAAACTTGGAAAGGTCTTTTTTTTTTTTTTATCTGTCAGGAGGTGTCTATTGGGCTGAAGTTGGTGAATAATCCCCCTTCGCTGCCTAATACATCCCATACGGGGGCTACAAGTAACCTAGGAGTTCGCTGCATTTTCTAAGACAAGAATCGAACCTGAAATTTCTTGATTAAGCGACGGTAGTATGCGCTACCCACGCCAACTTAGTGAATTTTGGAAAGGTCAGTTAAAGATATAACGATCAAAAGATGGGTAAAGATGAATTGCTCCTGGTGACCAGTTGTCAAACAATTACGGGCAAACGACTGTTACTGGTGGGCGCAGATTAGGCATGATTTTACACGTTAAAGAAAAAGAAGAAAAGGAGGAAACATCTTGTTCTAGATATGGTGAACGTCTTTAATGAGATCTTGAATGCTTAACTAGAGAAATTATTGATATTTGTATCTTTTATAAAAGAAAAATTTACGTTTTATTATTACCTTTATATTGAATATTAATAATTAAAAATTTCAATCAAATTGATCAATTTAACAGTCAAAATTTTGATTAATCGTTTAATTTTTTAACTTTGATTTATTTTAATAACTCTTGTTGTTAAAAACCGATTAGTTTAATATTTAGTCAATTTTTTTGTAAATTAATAAGTTCTTATAAATTAAAATTAATTAATTAATTTTTATTTAATAATCTCATTTTTTAATTAAACCTTTTTTGGTGAGTAAAGACAACCTCTTTTAATCATATTTCAAATTCTTTAATTTTATTTAATTTTTAGCCAGCTTTAAAATGGTATAATACCGGTTGAACTTTTTAAACATTAAACCTCTAGTCTTACCGATTTAAATTCGAATCCGATTTTTAAAACATTGTTGAATACATTACAAATACATACAACCATACACCAACTGCAAGTACAAATATTTTAATTAAGGTTTGCTTACTTTTCAACTAATACAAATTAATACATATAGACATCAAACTTCTATACAAAATAGAAGTTTTTATACATTAATAATATAAACTTGGCATAACATGAAAACAAAAACCCTAATTAAATAATCATGTACATTATTACTTCACAAATTACAATAAGACATACATATTTTTCCCTTTACAAGATATTCAATTTTATCTTCTGTCTTACCTATTTTTATCATATCCATGCAACTAACAATTGATAAAATAATTGTAAACTAGTTTTGAGGGGCTGACCTATACAAGATCAGTTGAGATTCTACCTTATCCCCAATATAAGTATAATATTCCCAAGTGAATCCTTATCACTCATAAAATGTCCAAATAAATCAACTTTGGGATTCATGATTCGTACAGGGCACTGAAAACCTTTAAGCCCCAAATTAGAGGCACTATTGGATTTGAAAATCATTTTTATATTAAAAAGTCTTCTCCTTGCCTGAATTTAATTAAAGCCTTGAGATTTGTGAAGCATTTCAACTATAATTTTAAATTTTCCAATTTTTTAAAATTTTGTTAATTTAATACCTAAATTTTTAAAATTTTTAATTAAGTGATCAAGTTTTTATAACCGTAACAATTCAATTCAAAATGGTACTTCTATTTAGTATTTTGTTGATTTAGTTAAATTAATGTTTTTAGGCATTTACAATAAAAATTAATTTTTAACTAATTACACTAAAAACACTCAATAATGTTTTTTTACGTGAATGTCTACGTATAATGGACCAAAAAATTTGTTCACCAAATCAAAAAAATATTAAATAGACTAAAATTTTGGAATGAATTTTTAAAGATTCTAAAAATATTAATTAGTTAATTAAAATTTTTAAAAATTTAAATACTGAATTGAAAAAATTATAAAAAAATTAGACACTTTAAAATTTATTATTCTTATATTAAAAATTCAAGTCCATAAAAAATCTATATAATTTTATTCTTATAAATCCATCCAATTGGTTTATTTTTAGTTTCATAACGAAGATCATTACATAAATTGGGTATTTTTTATCAATTAATTATTCATTTCAAGTATTTTTACATATCTTAAATTGCAAGATGTTAGAATATAAATAGTAACGACCGACAGTTCTGTACTATTACCATTAATGAGTCGTCCCTAATCATTGAAAAGAGTTGCAAGGCTCTCTCTCTCTGCCCTTTTTTCAATTAATGTCTTTCTCAGAAGAGAAATAATACACAGCATCCTAAGTTTCAGAAAGTCGAAAAACTATCCCTTTCAAATACGACAAATGCCACTTGGACCTCTATGATCAAAGAAGACAGCTTGGTAGAGACATGACAAGAAAGAGAGCGTTGCAGGAAAGGAACATGCACATGCACCCTTTGCCTCCAAAATTCTCCAGTTTAATCATTGATTAGCAAGCCTTGGACTCAAAAGGTGGAACGCCCACCTTAGACATCCCCACACTCCGACCTGATATTATGTGAGGGAGGTAAATCACGGTTTAATCTCAGTCAATTTTTCAAAAAGGCGGCCCAGTGTTCGGTGCGCACAAGGAGTCACCACATTGGATGAGCTTTTATATTGCCGCTGCTGAGACTCAAACCCAAGACCTTGGACTCACTTTCCTTCCCAATGACCAACTGGGCTATCTATAGGATATGGGGATTAGGTCAAGATTGTAACTAAACAAGTCGATATAGAATTAGTGTAACTATAGGGTTCTTTGTCTTTGATGCTGTGCATATTGAAGCCTAACTCTAAAGGATGTGGGGATTAGGTCAAAAGATTGTAACTAAACAAGTCGATATAGAATTAGTGTAGCTAGGGTTCTTTGTCTGGATGCTATGCATATAGAACAGCAGAAGAAACACATGGCGAGCGAGTTTTGTCTGGTTAATAATAAATCGGAACAGGTTTTGGTGTACGTAGAGGCGGCTCAGCCTGCTTTAGGCCGCCTTGGAGCGTTTCAACATTAGTCAATCCATGCGGTTGCCAACTTATAAGACAAAGGCTCCATTTGGCGGACTTTTCTACTCTACAAATCTTTTACTCTTTGTTTTGTTTTTGCCTTGCTCATGTTATCATCATCCAGGGAATTATATAATTGCTCTTTTTTTTTATAAAAAATAATGGTTTAGCTGAAAATTTTTTGAATAATTAAATTTTGTAATTCAGTTTTTAACTTTTCGATTTAATTTGTTTTAATAATTCTTTTTGTTAAAAACTGATTAATTTATTAATTAATAAGTTCTTATAAATTAAAATAAATTAATTATTTTTATTTAATAATATTTTTTAATTAAACTTTCAATTCTTTATTAATAAGCATAATCTCTTTTAATTATAATTCAAAAATTTTAATTTTATTCAATTTTTAGCCGACCGATTTAATACCAGTTGAATCTATTAACTTTTAAATTTTTTGTCTTATCAATTGAACTTGTGGTTCAGTTTTTAAAATATTAATAAAATCACTATTAGGAGGAACTCTGGAACCTTTATAAATAAAGTAATAACTCGAATTCATTAGTTTTGAAGTGTTAGTTAAATCCATTTTTATGTAAAAAGGTTAGATTTTATTAAATTTTATTAGTGTTTGAAACCCTGATAGATAGAATGTTGAATATTCTACAAGAAATTAAAGAATTAGAACTCTATCGA
Organism: Erythroxylum plowmanianum; assembly: GCA_025531925.1. Lineage (NCBI taxonomy): Eukaryota > Viridiplantae > Streptophyta > Magnoliopsida > Malpighiales > Erythroxylaceae > Erythroxylum > Erythroxylum plowmanianum. Next base: position 9,376,214 of record JANVCQ010000005.1, read on the forward strand.
AACACGTTTCTGAATTCTAAGCCATCTTGGAGGGTTCTAATTAATTTTGTCAACAGAGTAGTTACTGTAAAAGGACAAGCACGTCCTCCGTCTGCCGGATTTATCTACTTTACATCTTTTCGTTACTTTTCTTTTCCTTTATTACTTTATAGCATGCTTTATCTATTCATTACTTTTCGTTACTTTATAGCATGATTTATCTATAAAATTTAATGCATAGTTCATAAATCCAAAGGGAGTAAATCAAAGGGACATCAGATTTTTTTGTACCATTTAATCTATTTTAATCATATTTCTGTCCTAAAACAACATCATTTTAGATCTGTTTATATATAGAAAACAATGTCAATTTAAAGCGAAAATAAGGTTAGAGCAGTGTAAGTGATAGAGAACATCTGAACCTGATCAAAAGGAATAGTGTAGTTACTAAGGAGAAGAGTCCCTCCTCCTTCTTCTTCATTAACCGGTATTTATTTATTTAATAAATTAAAACAAATGCACTTAATTGTATAATAAATTTGTAATATTAAACTAAATCCAATATGGAATTAATTTTAATGTGCCACATTTCAGTGAATATTTATTTATTTATTTATTTAGGTATCTTTGCTAATTAGAAATAAGAATATGCAATATTAAATATTTTAATAAAAATTTTAGGTGGTGTATCGCACTTGAGATCCTCTATCTCAATTCTTGTTTACCAATTTTGTCTCTTTCAATCTTAACATTTTATTTATGTGAGTCCTACATAATTAAAATTTTGAGATTAAAAAAAACAGAATTGGTACATAAGAAACGGGACAAAGGATCAAGTCCCGGTGTATCGTTATTGTCATTTTTATAGGAAGCACATGAGTTACTGTTACTCTGTTGATTATCAGATCATCATGATTGGTAGTAATAGTAGTACTATACACGATTACACGTGTTGTTGACAGTCTTCTCGTGAGTGTCACGAAACGATGGCCGGACTTGACGGCTCGAATATTGATCTCAATGATTAATGTTTTTTCAAAGCACATGTCCCCACTCCCCAGTCACAAGACACACATAGCATTCGGATAAACTCGTCTTACGTTAAAAATTACTCAGTTTGGTCTGTCGTATCAAAAGAGCCGAACAGCTGACCAATCAAGAGTGGTAACATGTTGTGGGATCAGCTACAAACGAAAGAAAGGATGTAGCCTTCGACGACAAGAAAAAGGAAGAAGAAAAGGAGACGAAATAAGGGAAGATACTTGAATGTCACAATTGGTGTTTTCTGAAATTTGAAGTGAGAACGGTAGATTTATCCACCTCTGGTCTTGAAAGAAACCAAAGAGGACTTCGAAGGACCACTGCACTAGGGCCCATGCTTGCTGGAGCTGCCGGTTGAAGATCAACGGCTACTTGATGTTATTGATGATGAATACATTATATGGTGTTTGTCTCCATATTTAGTTTGGTTGATATTTTTTTTAATGATTAATTTTCCAATTTTTTAAAAAATTTATGATTTAAAAAAATGTTTAGATATTTTCTCTGATCTATGATTTAAAAAAAAGATTTACTACAAATAATGGTATGTTTTTCATTTTCATTTTCATTTTTGCTTTTTTTTAATTTACTAACTATTTTTGATTAATAATATAATTTTTAAAATATTTTTCTTATTGTTCCTAAAACTATTTTGGGAGTTCATGAGACTATTTTTCTTAAAAATCACAATGTAGAATATTTGGTTAATTTTCAAAGCCATGATTTGGTAAAAGTAATCCATAAGTGGAGAAAAAGAAAATTAGAGGTGCTTGGTTAAAGGGATTCGGAATGAATTTATAGGTATGTAATGAAAAACGGTGGTTGGTTATTTATTATGATTGAATACACATGTTATTCATATCTCAGTTTTTGATATTACTTTGAGAGGAACGACTTTCATTAAGTATTACGCCTGTGACACACATATATATTTTTAAATTAAATATAATTAATTGATTAATTAACTAAAATATACTTAATTAAATAATTAAAATATAATTAGTTAATTAATTAATTAATTAAAACATAACGAAATTTTATTTTTCAATATTTATAACAAATCAACCACTATCAATGATAATGATAATCATTCATTCCTTTTAATTAACCATTATAATTATAATGATTATATCCATTCTCATTTCCTTATTATATTCATTCTTATTCCTATTATTATTTTCCTATGTAAACCAACCGCCTCTATGCTATAAACATTACTATGTTACATATTTTTTTCAGGTCATTAATTGTACACAGTCTTTCCTTAGCCTTCCCTCTGTATTTTATAAAGAAGTTGTTTTTGTAATTCAAATGGTGACTTTTCAATCACAAAGGAGTAACCTTAGTAGTTGTTCCAAAGCTTGCCCTCTAATTTTCGTATACATACGTTAATCATTTATTCAATAAGTTTACAATTTTGTTGATTAATCTAATATCATCTTTCGGTATTACTGTCAAATGGTTGAAATATTTTTTTCATTCAAAACGTTTTATTCATAGTACTTCTAAACGTAGACAAACTCAAAGAGAGTCTTAATCATTATATGTTCATTTATCATTGAGCATCTTAAAAGTCTTTGCAAGTTAATAATAACAATTATAACCCCACGGAAGATAAATCGAGGAAGTACACATGCCAGCCTTGCACATTTAATTTGGGCATCATTTTCTACACGTATCCAACCATATAAAGTCGAAAACTTATAAGGTTAGATGATGACTATTCATCCACATTGATAACCACTATCTCCTCTAATTAAATTTAATATCGGATTACACAAAGGGAACTGATCATTTGTTCATGTTATTCTGTGCCTATTATGTTCTATAAATATCTATCAATATATCTAATATGGTTCAATTTGATTTTGTGAGGCTGGGTGCCGTTGTTTGGATCCATGATCTCGATTAGCTTAGACTAGGAGATACCTACAAAGACAATAAAGGCACACCGGGGGTTGATCGCCGGCTTGCCCCTCCGATACTTAAGTCAATTTTTTACCGTAGGTTTTTTGGCTAATAACGAATGTTATCAAAGTAAATAGAGTCGTACCTGCATCGTAAGGAGATAATGAATTTATATAATAAATATCTGTCGTATTTAATTCCACTGTCGTGTTTAACTCAACATCATGAGAATGGGCCGATCGGCTCACACGTCATCTTAAAGTTAGAACTGAGCCTAGCACGATCGACCCAATCATAATAAATAGGACAGAGAGAAATTGGATAAATGGATACTCACAGAATATGATAAGATATAAGGTAACAGGATAAGACACAAGGTAACATGAACAGATGATTTGAAATTCGGTGCAAACTAGTAAGTTGACTTTGGTGAATCTCTTGATAACCCAATAATACTTGCAAAATTGTACCGTTGAGGACAATAGAATACATTATACGTATTGTACCGTTGAGGACAATAGAATATTATACGTTATCTCATTGAAGAAAGAATGAAAAATAAATTATTGACAATTTGACATACGTGTCCATATGTGTTTGTTGCTTGGAATACACATTAGTCATCAACAGATGTTAGTGCTTAGAAGTTACTATCAATCAATTCAAGTTTCGTCGGTCGAAATTTCTGGAAAACTTTAGACTTGATATAGATGGGAGGGGAATTGAACAGAAGTGAAATGTGATCTAACATCAACTTTAAGTAATAACAATATGATTTTTGTTAACACAGCAGTGGCTGTTTGAGTTGATGATGATCAACTAAAACTGCTGACAAAATCAGATGATGCACAATTAGCTGTGTGTACATTACAAAGTAGTGAGTTGATCAAATAGTAAGTGGGGAATCAAATATAAACAGCACGCTATACAACAACTCTTAAAACTGCTCTAGATTTTAATTTGCTACAATAATAGGAAAAAAGCTAAAGTCCAGACTCCAGATACAGGTGTAGTTGTAGGGTTAGGTGAAGATGACCGCACAATCTGCTAGGAGCCATCATTGCCTAATTTGAAGTCTTGCCATCATTGCCTAATTTGAAGTCCTAGAAAATAACAAGTAGTTGATAGAAAAAGATATTAGCAAAAACCATATATGGATAATCTCATCAGCAATTAGTAAGGTACTCGTTTATGATCGAAAGGTACAAGTTCGAGTCATAAAAATAGTCTCTTTATAAAGTACAAAGTAAAAATTATGTATAATTTGAAGGGAATTGTAAAAATTATGTATAATTTGATGATTCCCTTCCGATCTAGAGAATTTTGCGCATTAATTTTTGTTAACCCGTACTTTTTTTATTTCATAAATTGTATCATGATTTGGATTACTTTTTCTCATATTTTGCCCCTTGGTTACTCCATGATTCTCTCATTATTGCAGGCCTTGACAAGGACTCACATGGTGGCTTCACCTTCACCTTCTATTCTTTTGTTTTTTCTTCGTACAAAGTTTGCTGTCTTCCACTAGCTAGCCAGCCACTCTGCCTTTGCCTGGCCCGTCTTGAATCTTCAGCCTCCTACGTAGATAATAGAGAGCAAATGGTTGGAAAATTGTGAGATAATAGTAAATTATGTGATCCCATCTGAATTTCCTCAGGACCCAACAACTCCCCTTTCTCTAATGTTCTTCACTTCCTGTCCCAGCTTAAGACTTTTAAAAGGCGTTTCATCACACGGCATTGACCGCTTAAACATGTCTATCACCATCAAAATTTCAGTCTATCCTACTACTGGCTTTAATGGACTTTTTAATCTGTTCTGCATCCAATCCATTTACACTTCATTACCTCTCCTCTTATACACAAAATGTGAACACGTAAAGAACATAGAAGTATTCCAAATTTAACTCTTTAATGAAGCGTAATATTAATGTTAGCTTCCAAGCAAAGATACAGTTCTGGGATGGAGAGAGCAGCAACTGGGGAGGTTACACTTCTTAAAGCCATGTGCAAGCCATTACCCTTTGATCTTTTGTAAATACGAACTGGTTGGTATAACAATTTATGACCCACGTATCAAAATCGTTTAAATTTGCGGTGTAAACGGGAATACGGGATTTAGGTTAAAACAAAGACATGTTTCGAACTGGGGGAAGCTTCCTTGGTTAGAACGCACAGACAGAACGGATACATAACGAGCTTCCTCTGTACATAATTTGACTATGATTATGTAACGACTAAGACATCCAGGTGGTCCAATGAAAGCAGGAAAGTGGGGGCATTGTTCATGTTCTGAAAGGTCGAACTTGCATTATTATTTCTTGCACGAAATGGAAATTTGACACATTCTCTGTGACTTCTTTCTCTGTTCTTTTATCCTTCTCTCTTTTGTACGTTCCTTTTTTGTTTTTGTAGCCCAAAGAAACTGCAAAGGCTGCAGTGACTCTTGATTGTAATTCATCACATGCCAACTCATAATGAACACAGTCACAAACCCACATGCAATTCCATATCTGTATATGCATAGATATATTAATCCAAGTCAAAGTAAGAAAACTGATTAAAGAAATGACTTAGATCATCAGACACTCGGAACGAGGGGAAGGTGCATTGATGCCCCTAAACGTGTTCTCTTAAAGAAACCAGACGTGTTCTTAGTTGAATATTAGCAAGTTGTCTCTGATGAGTCGACTCGTTTTCTTCTAAATCTGATTAACCGAGTCATCAGTTATGTGCATCTTTGGTCTTTCACGTGTTTGTACAATACAATGCCTTGACTTTTTTTTGCAATTTGCCTGGAAGGTCGCGGAGCTCAGTTTATGGGATTCTTCACCCCCTCACTTCTTTGTCTCTTTCAATGTCTACCTCAATATCTTATATATATATATTTGTCTCCTTCAGAATCATTTGCTCAGATATATAGAAAACACTCTTACAAATATGAAAGGAACATTATACATACATTTGGAACCTATTTCTTCTTATTTGTAGTGATGGAAACAATGGAGTTTTTGAATAAAGAAATTGAAATAGGGTATAGGGGTGTAAGTGTTAAAGTAATGACTTTGAAATGGTATTATCATATTCGATTGCTTCATAAAAATGTATCATGTGTGCTCTTATATTTAATGAGTAGTTGGAGATTAGTTCTCAGCAGAAATTTGGAATCCAAGATACGAATTAGCCAGCTAAAGAAAACAGATTGTTTTATTATTCAAAGACCAATCATCTTCAACAAAAAGACTAAAAAATAAAGAAACAAAGCCAGCTTAGGAAGCTCCACTCATTTACTCTAATTGAATTGGTCCCTAATGACAGCTACCTCTTAACGACTATCTGCGCTATAAATACGCATATTTCATGCATGCTTAACTCATCTTCTTAACCAAACCCCTACACCTCACTCTCCGGTGAAGTGAAGTGAAGAGAGAACCTGTCAAAGTCTGCAGGGATTGGCGATTCAGGGGAAAGCTTCAGGTCACCGATGACAAATTCCCATGGCGGCCCCGCCAGGGGTCGTCTTTGGCCTCGCAAAATGGCCATGGCTTTGGCTGTTCTCTTTGTTGCCAGTAGTGTAAGCTTGGTGTCTGGTGATGCTTATCCTTATTCATCTCCACCTCCACCACCTTACGAGTACAAATCTCCACCTCCACCTCCTTATGAGTACAAATCTCCTCCACCACCTCCTTATGAGTATAAATCTCCTCCACCACCGTCCCCATCTCCTCCTCCTCCGTATGAATATAAGTCACCGCCACCGCCATCTCCATCACATCCTCCTCCATACTATTACAAGTCACCTCCACCACCTTATGAGTACAAATCTCCACCTCCACCTCCTTATGAGTACAAATCTCCTCCTCCACCGTCCCCATCTCCTCCTCCTCCCTATGAATATAAGTCACCACCACCGCCATCTCCATCACATCCTCCTCCATACTATTACAAATCACCTCCACCTCCTTCACTCTCACCACCACCACCTTATTATTATAAGTCTCCCCCACCACCCTCACCATCTCCACCACCTCCTTACTACTACAAGTCACCACCACCACCATCCCCATCACCACCACCTCCCTACTACTACAAATCTCCCCCACCACCCTCACCTTCACCACTACCACCTTACTACTATAAGTCCCCTCCACCACCCTCTCCTT
>JANVCQ010000005.1:9388898-9399168 GCA_025531925.1 Erythroxylum plowmanianum
TTAATTATTATATAATTTTAAACCATATAAAACATAAATAAAAATATATCTAACCAAATCTTTTATATATATTATAATATAAGTAAAATTAATTAAAAATAAATATTAAAACATATAATAGTTAAATAATATTATATAAATATCAGAATAAATGTGAAGATGTGTTTATGGGTATTATGAGAATTATGTGTAAAACATAAAGATAAATGAGACTAAAAAATAGACTCATTAATTGATTTAAAAAATCTATCTGAAAAAGTACTTTTTTGAAACGTTCAAAATTTGAGTTTTTCAAAAAATTGTATTTTAACTTCCAAATAACTATTTTTATAAAAAAAATGCTTTTAGATTTTACAGTCAAACACTTAGTTTTCTTAAAACTAATTTTGGCGGTAAAAAAAAGTACTTATTCACTCTCCAAAAATTGAACCAAATAGGAAATCTACCAAAATTTTTAATTAAAAATATAAAAAGATGTTATTTTGTTTAAAAAGGTTAAATTTCAGGGTAGGTCGACCTGGGCAGCCCATGCTTAAGCTTAGCCCGATCACACCCAGTTGTCATCTTTAATTAATTAGCTAAGCTTCAATTAACTAGACTTAGACTAAAAAATTGAAATATTGTCAAGGATTAGGCTGAGCTTGGGCGAGACTTTGACAAAATGCAGGCGCAAATTGACCTCGTTGTATACTCTACTTTTTTTAAGAAACAAAGGCTGCCGGGTATTCTATTGGAGACAAAGCGGTCAACTTCCGGATAAGCTAATTTGGGCTGCTGAGTGTTCGGTCAAATCTGACAACAGACGAGACTTCAGATATTACATAAGCATATCATGGTCTTTTCTTAAATTAGTTTGATCTTTTTGAAAAATACTCATACATGAAAGCAAATGTTCATTTGTTAATATTACAAACCAACTTTACCTTATTCAAACTTGAAAGACCTCAAATATTTTAAAATTACATTAATTAATCATAATTTTATAAATTTGTGTAGGTTATTAATAAATAGTCTTATTATATTAAAAATAAGCATGAAAACATATTAAATTTAATCCAACTAATAATTGATGATTTAATTGCAAGATATCAATTAAAATTAATATTTTAAAAATCGGATCAAAAGTTAAACTGATAAAATAGAATATTGAAGGTTTGAAAAGTTTAACTGATATTGAATTATTATATTATTAGTTGAAGATTGAATAAAATTAAGAAAATTAAATCCAAAAAATTTAAAATTTAATTAAAAGTTTTGTTAAATAAAAATCAATCAATTTATTTTAGTTTATAAGAACTTATTGATTACAAAAATTACCTGATTAATTAACAAATTAATCAACAAAAATTATTAAAGTAATTCAAACAAAAAAGTTAAAAATTAAATAATTCAAAATTTTTATAGTTGAAAATTGAATAAAATTAAGAAAATTAAATCCAAAAAATTTAAAATTTAATTAAAATTTTTGTTAAATAAAAATCAATCAATTTATTTTAGTTTATAAAAACTTATTGATTACAAAAATTACCTGATTAATTAACAAATTAATCAACAAAAGTTATTAAAGTAATTTAAACATAAAAGTTAAAAATTAAATAATTCAAAAATTTTATAGTTGAAATAGTCAAACTTGTAATAATTAGTTAAAAGATTCAATATCATAAATCAAATATTTAATTAGGAAATTTATTCATACATTTCAAGTCAAATGTTAGGAATTTTATGGGAGAATTCTGACTTCACCCTTTTATCTCTCCACGTCCTATGTAATTCTCCATCATCTAGAAATTGACCATCCTCACAAAGGTCCGGTCTTTAAGATTATTCAAAATTTGACTTTAAAAAAATGGATTAAGTTACAAAATATTGACTAAAAAGAAAACAAGCAAAATTTTCCTACAAAATTATTATGTTATTTAGACAACGGTCAATAAAGCCTAAAACAAGGGTCAATGGTTTAAAAATTAACTTGGAAGTTAAATAGATAAGACAAGAAATTTAAGGTCTAAAAATAGGGATGATAATAGATCAGCCCTTACTATTCCTTAAACCGACCATTCAAATTTTTAAAATAATTTTCTAAAATTAAAAATATAAAATAATATCTCTTTTAAATTGAGTTCGAACTTAGGCTATCCAAATTCAGGTCATCTATTGTTTTACTTAGAAGAATTAAATCTTCGGTTGGTCTGAGCTTAATCATGCTTATTAAGTCAATCGATAAGTTATTGAGACAGTCCATTGTCATCCCTGTTTAAAAAGTTTAATCATTGTTAAGCTGTCATAAAATTGATTAAATATTAAATAAAATTGTAAATGATTAATTAATAAATTGAGCATATTATTAAAAAAATTAAAAATCAAAAGTTAAAAAATTTAATTAAAAAATTTAAAATTTTGACGGTGGAAGGGTTTGAGGCTTTGAGCGGAAAAATTAAAATCACTAAATAATTTATAAAAATGATAGATTATAATTAATGAATATTTTTTATTTGACAAAAGTAATTAAATAATCCCCTTAAATATCTGCGGGTAAGTTGGGCTGTCTTAATTTACGGGTTTCTTTCATTTTCTTTCCCTTTCTGTCTCCGAATTAACAGTCAGAAAATTAATTAAAAGCATAATTAACAAAGCAAAAGCGAGTGGGTCAATTCTATTTCATTTGGTTTGCGATTGCGACCAAGAATCCGCAAAGCTAAAGCCATTAATTTTCTCTTTTGGGAGATTTTCTCTCTCTGGAATCAAACCGATTGTCACCGATTCAGATCTGGGCTTGCACTTGAAGTCTTTTTCCTTTCCATTTCGATCTTGTTTTCTCGCTCCCGGATCTGTGTTAGTTTCTTTTTCCGGATTTTTGTTGTGTTTTTGGATCTGATTCCAATATTTTAAATGTGCTGTTTTGTGATGGTTTCAGCTTGATTTTTTACCCAATCGATTCTCGTTTCTTGCTGTTTCTGGATTTGATCCATTTTTCTTTGGGTGTTTGCGGATATTGTGTTTTGGATTGTGTTAACTGTGGTTAATTTGAGATTGATTCTTATTAATGGCATCATTCTTGAGTTAGGTTGGAGCTTGAAAGATTTCCTTTTTTCCTTTTTGATTAGAATTGAGGATTGGTTATGTATTGCCAATGATGTTAATCGCAGGTAAATTGATGTGCTGTATATATATATTTTCTCTTTTGTACCTTATCGATTAGAGATAATATATGCTCTATAGCTTGATTTGTTGCTATAGATCCTTGCTTCTTTGTTGTAAGGGCTTATCAAATTATGCATCACATGACAAGGAATTGTTGAAAAAGAATTGACTTTCCACTCTGATCACTTGTGTTCGTTTTTGTTTTGGTTGCCCATCCACAACCTCCATTTGCCTTTTCCTTTCTTATATGTTTTGTGATTCATCATCGATCTTTTCTTTTATGCAGTACGTCAAAAGGTTGAATTGACTTAGAACAGTTGATACTGTACGCTGCCTGCCCTGAGGTCTTGCGACAATGAAGAAGGTCTTTGATCAAACTGTTAGGGACCTGTAAGTCTGCCGCTCATCTTTCGATGATTTCCTTTTTCCCTTGGCTTGAATCTCGGTTAGATATTAGCCTTAGTATGTGAGGTGTATCTCTAGCAGTAAGGCTATCTATTAATGTGGAATGCTAACTGGTTTGGAACCAAACTAAGCTTGTTCAATGTTTCTATCTTTTAGGCAATGGATTTCTTGTATTTATGATATTTAGAAACTACATTGGTTAATTGGTTTGTTTATGTGGCAGTAAGAGAGAGGTTAACAAGAAAGTACTCAAAGTTCCTGGGATAGAACAGAAGGTAAGGTTGACTCAAGTAAAAATTATTTCGGATAATCAGTTTATTTGGCGTTTATTGTTGCATGAATGTTAGTTGTGGTCCCAGCCCATTGCCAGCAGTTTCTCGGCATCGTTTTTGTATAATTGACCACAATGGAGTCGCTTGGTTCTTAGATTTTTTAACTTATAGATCAAAATGACGCCAGTTTGTACTGAATCAATGCCATTTTGGCTGTGGGGGGTCGGGCCTTTTGGGGCCAGGCTCAGATTGCCAATGCTAGTCAAACTAGAAGTTGTGTCCTAGACCTTTGTAAAAAGTTTACCACTGTTTAAGAACTCTTATGAACTAATTTCTCCGCTTTGTTCTTTCAGGTTCTTGATGCAACCAGTAATGAGCCTTGGGGTCCTCATGGGGCAATTTTAGCAGATATTGCTCAGGCCACCAGAAATTAGTAAGCTTGTTCAATGTTCTTCTGATAATTCTGTATTAACTGTTTCGTTGCCTAGATGTTGATTTGCGAACGTTGTATTGCAGTCATGAATACCAGATGATCATGTCAGTACTTTGGAAACGGATTAATGATACTGGCAAAAACTGGCGTCACGTCTACAAGGTTTAATCATCATAGAAGTTATTTCCTCAAGGATACAGCTGATGCAGCTGATTTATTTTTTGCATATGGATGCCTTGTTATTCTAGACATTCACTTTTGAATTTTATGATGGCCATTAGTTCATTAGATGCATTTTAGATAATTGGAGTGCGCCACTTTCCCAACAATGCATTCTAAAAGCTTCTAAGACATGAGTTCTTCTAATTTGGTTGGTGTCCCAGGCTTTGACTGTTCTGGAATACCTTGTTGCTCATGGGTCAGAGCGTGTAATAGATGAAATAAGGGAACATGGCTACCAAATATCGGTAATTTTTTCACCTGAACTCCTTGGACGACTAGTTAATGTGGTTATTTTACAAGTATATAATTACTTTTTTTAGGTATGTTTCTTTTCTTGTATTGTAGACATTGTCAGAGTTCCAGTATATAGATTCCAGTGGAAAGGATCAGGGTAATAATGTTAGAAGGAAATCACAATCTCTTGTAGTCCTGGTGAATGACAAGGAAAGGATAATTGAAGTTAGACAGAAAGCTGCTGCTAACAGAGACAAGTAAGTTATTTCTTGTTTGATTCGTCAAATAGTTTCATATGACTATTGCCCATTGGTAATGATATGCTTATTCATCCAAGTATTATGCAACTATCGCTTATCTAGATCACCATTGTGCATTGTTGAATTACAATATTGCATTTGGGAGAAAATAACCATCAGTAATGTAAAATGTTCTATTTCAAAGGTTCCGAACTCCATCAACAGGCGGGATGTACAGGCCTGGTTCGGGAGGGTATGGTGACAGATATGAGGATGAACGCTATGGAAACAGGGATGATGATCGAAATGGTTATGGGAGAGATAGAGATTACAACTATAAGGATGATGATCGTTATGGAAGATCTGGAGACTCATACAGTCGGGATGGAGACCGCTATGGTAGAGAATATGAAGACCGCTACAGCAGAGATGGGTATAGAGATGACAATTATCGGGGAAGAAGTCAAAGTGATGATGGCTATGGTTCACGGGGAAGGAGTGCAGATAGAGAGAGAAATCATGGTTATGATGATGATGGTCAATCATCAGCACAGTACTGTTCCCTCGAGCTTTATAGTTTTTGTCTTATTATTTTCTCAGTCTCTTGATGATTTCATATCCTGTATAAACCAAAAGCAATTAATTATGCAAAAATAAACAGTGCATATGAAACTTGAGATAGAACTAGGATTTAACATAGCACTAGGATTTCATGTGGATGGATTTCAGGCTGAGATATCTGACGTGGTTAATATCCTTTGTTTGATTGGCAAATACGCCAGCTAAAAATTATTGTTCTAAAATTTATGGTTAACCATACTGCATTTTTATGCAGTGGAAGTGGTGCCAGAGCTGATGATCAATCCCATGATGGAAGGTGAAATATTTTAAAATGTTTTTTGTTTTCTTGCTTTTTTTAAGGCTGCTGAACTTTGTTAAACTCAACTACGATGTTTGCACTGTTACTAGGAGGCTTGAGCGAAAATTATCTGAACAAAACATTGGTGCTCCTCCTAGTTATGAAGAAGCTGTGGGTGAATCCCAAAGCCCTGTTCAAAGTGAAAGGTGCTATTTTGTATCTGTTCATTTGCAGTAAGATTGTTCTTGATTTCGTGTTTGCTAGTTTTGCTTATTTTTCACTACTTGTGCGAAGGAACAGGGAAACTCCTGCATCATTTGCTCCTGGAGCTTCTTCCCCAACAGTTCCTCAAACTTCTCCACCTGCTCCTAAAGCTGCTTCTCCTCCCACAAGTGTAAATTCTAGCCAAGCACCCTTTGGTTCTGGGATCTATGCACCTCCCGAGGGCCAGGAAGTGGAAGTGGCAGATGAATTTGATCCACGTGGTCCTGCATCTGGTATGCATTTTCCTTATGCAATTTATACTGGTAATATCTTAACATATGTAGCATTGTTAATAATTATGTCTTTAAGATGTGAAAGGTTTTGTGTCATTTAAGGGTTCTATTAACAAGGAAACTATAGTGAAGTGGTCTTTGAACTAAGTTTAGAGCATAGCAGGGGGGAAGTTATTAGTCACTTTTTAAAATAAATATATTGCCTCTGTAGTCTAATTCAATTCGTATTTGCTCATGCAAGCTGCCTTGGCTTCTACTATGGCTCCAACTGTCTCAGCAGTCCCCAGTACATCTAATAATGCAGAAATGGATCTACTCGGATCTCTGTCAGACTCATTTGCACCGAATCCACTAGCTATAATGCCAGTTACGTCTTCAACAACTGCTAACCATGAAATTGATTCCCAGACAAGCTTTTCAGGATCACCATTTGATGCAACACAATCTGGTGTATTGAATCAGGTTAGTGTAAAAATGCTAATGATGTATTAGCATTTTTAATTGTGTGTGAGAACCCTGTCCCCTCCCAAGTTCCCCACATCCTCCTGTATTTTTCTCAATATTAGGAGATCTTTTGGTCTCACAATGAAATTTTCTGGTGATCAATTGCTCAAAAATGCGAACTATCCCCTGCAACATGCCATTATGTGTTGTTTTTTAAGGAGCCGTGCTTAAAGGAATCTTTTTTTTCTTCTGAATTTTACTGAAAATGCTTCTTGGGAATTTGATCTCCAAGAAAGGAATCTTAAGAACTTCACTTGCTCATACATTGTCATAACTATATTTTTATATTGTAATACAGGGTTATAACTGTAACTTGTCCATATTTATCCTCTTTTAATATTTTGTGGTAATAGGGTTACACATTCTTGTAAGTGGAACCCTATTCACTAAGGTTCATGTTAACACACATCATGGAGCGACTAGCCCCATGGCACCTATATGTATCCTAGCTTCCTATGCTGCTTCAAATTGAAGAGGCAGGTGCACTTGCCTAATAAAAATAGAGTTTGGAGATTGGTTTGAATTTGAAATACTATATATGGTTGACATGGTGTGTTGGCTCATAATATAAAGATGACCTCTGATGTACTGATGTACTCAAGAGCGTGTGGCTGCCATTGTAGTCTACTGATGGAGTACTGTATTGTTTCTTTACTTATGCCACCCTAATGTCAAATTACATTTATTGATGCAGTCTTTTGACGACCCATTTGGTGATACTCCTTTCAAGGCTTTACCTTCATCTGGTGCTATCCCTTCTCATCAGCAGACTTCTTCTCCAGCCCCTTTCCAGCCCACTATCAATCAAAATGCTGAAATACTGCATGGTACTGCACCTAATCCAGAGTCAATGAATGACTATGGTTCATCTTCAAGCATCTCTTATTCAGCCTCCACTGTTCAACCTCCAATAACAAACTCACAGTATTTGCATCAAGAACCATCAATGCAACACGAGGAAGTTGACATTCTGGCAGACATACTTCCACCGTCTGTTCCTTCAACTGCTGATTCCCACCCAGGTTTTACAGCTCCAACTAGTCATCCTGCACAGGCTAGCCCTGATATTTATGGAAACTTTAATTCGCAAGCAGGACCTATGGTGTCAGTGACATCTAATACTGATCCTCACGCTCCACAGTTTCATAGTGGAAACTACTACTCACAGGGAGAATCTGCAGCTCCTATGGCTTCTTTGCAGTTTAACAACGGAAACTTTCTCTATCAGGGAGGATCTACTGCACACGTACCATCAAGCATGGCTCCACAAACTCCTGCCGGACAATCTGTGCAGTTTAACAATGGGAACTTCCTTACACAACCACCTTCTGCAGTTCCAGTAATGTCACAAATTGCTCACCAAACTGCAACTGGTCCAACTCCTCCACAGCTCAACAATGGAAATTCTTACTTGCAGCAGGGCTCTATGGCTCAAATTGTGTCGCAAGGAGGGCTTCAAACTGCAACCGGATCAACTGCTCAACCTAACAATAATGGCTTCGGTAACTTACATCCTCAAGGGATGAACACTTCTGTGGCTTCACAGGCAAGTCTTCCATCTTCAACAGGGTCACTTGCTATAGTTACTCAACCAGCCAAGGACAAATTTGAGACTAAGTCAACGGTTTGGGCAGACACACTAAGCAGAGGACTGGTCAATTTGAACATATCTGGACGTGAGTTTTTATTACTTTCTGTATTAAAGGAGTTTAATGGATAGTGATTCTCATGCAGGAGTGATCTGACATCTTTTTGTTATATATGCAGCTAAAATCAATCCATTGTCAGACATTGGAATTGATTTTGATTCCCTTAACCGTAAGGAGAAACGAATGGATAAACAACCACCTCCTTCTTCTGTTACATCCACCATTACGATGGGCAAGGCTATGGGATCAGGTTCTGGAATTGGCCGTGCTGGGGCAAGTGTTCTCAGGGTGCCTTCAAATCCTATGGTGGGTTCTGGGATGAGTGGGGGTATGAATATGGGCATGGGTATGGGTGGTGCTCCAGGTTCAGGCATGGGTGTAGGAGGCTATGTAGGCATGAATCAACAGCCCATGGGCATGGGAATGGGAAGGGGGATGAACATGGGGGTGAATATGGGGATGGGACAAGGGGGACAGATGCAGGCTCCTGGATCAGCCATGCCTGGTGGATATAATCCGATGATGGGCAGCGCAGGTGGTGGTTACATGCCTCAACAGCCATATGGTGGCTATCGGTGAATTTGAACCACCTTGCTAGAATTGGTGGATACCACATTCTTTGAGCCGTAAAAGGAGATGACCCTGGTCTCACTATTGCTGTTGGACCTGATTATGAAGTTGCAATCTCAGTCACGTGTGTGTTCTAAGGTGTAATATTTTTGCCCGGTAGCTGTAAGTTCTCTGAAATGTTGGCATTGATGTGATTTATTTGTATTCATCCTCCTTTTTCTCTCTATATTGGTTATATACTCTTATTTGTTTTTAGTAAGATGAGGAGCTCAGATGGGGTTGTTTAGGTTCATTTTGATGATTTCAGTTGTTGTGAATTTGTAATATGCTTAAAATGAGAAGCAACCTCTCTCCAGTTTGCTGCTATCTACCATTTTTTTTATTTTTGAAGATATAGTCCATCTTGTAACTTCTGACAGTCGCTACTTGATGAGAAATAAATTTGGTATCTTCATTTGTATGATTAATTTCAATTCTATTGAATCTCTCGTCTACGAGAATTTGGTTGTCCTCTTTTGCTGTGCAGGTTGCGTTACATAAAAATGAGAAATGGCTTGGTGAATCATGGACTGGTAATGACTATAGTCTTTGGGTTGTTCATTTAGGTGTTCAACCGAGGTCTGGAAGCAACCATGGATGGTAGACCTTGTCTTAGGTTTTGAACTGCACCTTGGACTGAAGTTGCGAATTCTTTTCAGTGTCTTCAATGTCAAAACGTTTACCAACATTTAATACGTCATTTGCCTTATTTTTATATTCAAATTACTAATTGTGAACAAGCAAACTAGGACTGGGAGGTTAGTTCTTAACTTATAACAGTTGCTCATCTCTCAGAAAATATTGAGATTGGTTCAACTTGATATGTTGAATCTGGTCATCGCATGGTGCAACTGTAATAGTCCATCTAGACACAATCAGCCTTTTACTTTTGATCCTTTTGTTTCTTGTAATCAAAAGAACAATTCTTGTACCAAAGAGATGCTTTGTAGTTCATTAAAAAAAAAAGAAAAACATTCAACAGGTTATATTTTGGCTTTGTTTCAACATATGAACCTCTTCCTTCAGCTTAAAGCAAGTTCACTCCAGAAAAACTTGAATCCTGTCTCCCACGTTATCATTAAAAATACTGATAAAATAAATTTAAAACTCATTTAAAATTAGGAATTCTCCTCAAATCACATAATTTAGATGACACAATTACTATATCATATAAATTTAATAAAGAAAATTTAATGACAACTGGAC
>JANVCQ010000005.1:9506198-9522125 GCA_025531925.1 Erythroxylum plowmanianum
TTTAAAATTAGTGATTTCTGATATTGTGGTTTAAATTATTGCGATGCCATGTGGATTATTAGCGGAATTTTCTGGTAATGCATCTTTATCGTGGGATACGTGTCAGAGCGATCCTCGGACGCCCCGATGTGTACCCTACGGTGAGGGGGCGCTACACAAATAGCAACCTAGTATGTGGACTAGTGGCAGTTGATTAATTAGGCAAATGTATTACATGCCTAAAGACATATGGTAAGTTTAAAAGTTGACACCTAGCATGATGATGGAGCAAATTCCAGCAACAATATTTCTGCTGTTTCCCTCACCTTTCTCCACCGAAATTGCACCAAATTTTTTCTGTATTTTGTTCTTAACCCTAGCTAAATTTCTACCTGAAAATCACACCTAAATCCTTCACCAACTTGCTAAGAAAACTAGTTGATGATGATCTTCATATTGTTGTCCAAAAATCACCTTGCTTTCACCATAAGTTTGTGTTGATTTTGCTTGCATAGAGACTTGGTTTAATATGAATTTTTGTGTTGAATTCAAAGCCTAATAGGTAAGTAACAATATGAGTTCTATGGCATTTCAAATGATATAAGAATGACACTTGAATTGGAATGAAATGCAAGTGATATTGGTGAAGATATGTGCTGGAAAATATTACATGAACTTGGAAGTTTTTCTGTTTTGTTTTTGGTTTATGAAAAATGTGGGATATAGATTGATTTATGGATGAATTAGGTATAGATTTGAAGTATGATGAAGCTGGATTTATGCCAAAGAAAGATGTTAATTTGATGTTCTTGGATTGCGAACGAACTAGGACTATATGCATAATAATGTAAAAGTTTCTGGTTTGATAATTTGTGAGCTATTAATTGAAAATTTTTAAACTGTAATAAGAGATGTTATTTATGAGGAATTAGAGTATGATTCAAGAATAATAGAGGTATAATTGATGAACTATAAAGAGGTTGTTTAACCTTAGTATAAAGTGTAAAACAATCTGGAAAAAAATGAAAGAAGAATTGCTGAAATATGTTAGTTGTAGTATTTTTACTGAACATACATCGGTATTTTGACCATAACTTGATCTGTAGACATCCAAATGGGATAATTTTAAGTTTATATTAAATTAAAGACATATGACTATATTATTTATGAAGGAATAGAATTTTAATTCTGTCTCTAAGAGTTTCAAATTTTGGCTTCAAGTTGAGTTTTTGGATTTCTATCACTGTTTGAAAACAGTCTGTATAATTTTGGGTATAACTTGCAGAATACTGAACCAGATTATATGAACTTTAGTTCGTTAGAAACTTAAGACTTTTATAAGAATTCACTGCCTATTTACTTCATTTTCTATGTCATAATGGTCATACAAAACTAACCTGAAACCTATCCTGAGAAAATCTGGAAAACTAATGAAGGAATTGGATGGGAACTTTTGGATAACTCATCCCATGATTGTGGGAAGCCATATACGATTGTAGAAATTGCATGGCAGTAAGAAAATGTTATTTTGTGTGATTCTTGAACCAATTAAGGATAAGGTATTTGGACTTGATTGGGGTTTTAAATGAACCTAATTTGATGTGAAAAAGTTGGTTAAATGTTTGATAAGATTTGATTGATAATTAATGTTATACCTTAAGCAAAAGATGGTTTGATATCAATATATCTAAGTTTGGAATAAAGGAGTGTTAAAGGATGTTCTTGTAAATGCAATGTATTCCAAAGGTTATGAATAAAGCATTAGGAAGGAATGAATGAGAATTGGGAATTTTGTGAATTCTTGTCATGCTAGAAAAGGGTTATTGAGTTTATGGTTAATGAATTGAGCACGATCAAGTGTATTTAAGGTATTAACCTAAGTGTTAACAAGACATATTCAAGTGATAATGTTTGAACTATTATGAATTATGATTAAGGAAATATATCTTGGATAGTCATTAAGCATACATTGCACATGGCACATATATATGTGCATAGTTGAATATGTATTTGATTGATCAAGTTAGTAATGTGTACAATGTATGTGTGTTTAGATGGTCAAGACGTACGCCATCATTCCAACATTGCCGGACCATCCAAATAATAGCATATACAGGAGCGTACTGTGAGGCAACCTAGATGATGTCACTAGGATTGATATATTTATGTTTATGTTTAATTCCTATATGTTGAACTGGTAATAAATTGATTTTGATTTGTTTATAAATTTTAGACTTTAATGGTCCGAGAAGTTTGATGTTCAAGAATTTATTGGAAGTGTTATGTTTGCATCTAAATTCTAAATGATATTTGTATACTCAACAAAAATTGAATACCGAACTGAGGTCCAATGAATCTAAGATTCTGTCTGTACATCATAAGTAAATGTTTTGATGGCATATTCTATTATTTGATGCATTTC
Source organism: Erythroxylum plowmanianum (assembly GCA_025531925.1). NCBI lineage: Eukaryota > Viridiplantae > Streptophyta > Magnoliopsida > Malpighiales > Erythroxylaceae > Erythroxylum > Erythroxylum plowmanianum. The sequence continues at coordinate 9,508,600 of JANVCQ010000005.1, forward strand.
ATAAAATGTATGTTCAAATTTATGATCAGAGTAGCCAGTCTGAAAGAGCTTTAAGCTCATAATTCTATACGTAGAACTTTGCTTTGTGATTTTTGTATCTGACTGAGCCCAATGAGCCAATATATGTATTTGTATCTGAAAGACGCTCTATCACAACAAATAACGAATATGGAGTTTCCTATGCATATGCAATTGTATATTTATGATTATGAAATATATGATTATGAAACCTTTTTTGAAATTATGATGGTAAAGTGATATGCCATGATGATGTGATTGATTAGGTTATACATGTTCTGAAAGAATATATATGAGATGTGTGACATTCATTATGTCTCATTGAGAGGGAAAATATTTGTAAAATTGGTTGGTTGTGTGATATTTATGTATTTGACTTAAGTGAGATCATCAATGATGGTCCACTCATTGAGTTCGTAAAACTTATCAAAAATTGCAATGTGATTTTTCAGGTACAAGTCAAGAGACCTAGTTCCTAAGATTTTATAGAGGATCATTTTTGGATTAAAATATGGCTCAAAGATTTTTTAACTGAAATTAGAGGAGTTATAGTTTGTAATTTATAGTTTCTTGTTATATAGAACTTTTATATAAGGATTGTAAATATTTGTTTCAATGAATACATTCTAAACTTTTGTCAATGAATGAAATGAAGTGTTAGTATTGTATATTCTTTATGATGCCATTTAAGAGATTATGTTTACTCTAACATACCATTATCATAAGATATTTACTTGAATGTCCTCTGGATGTTCGGCTATTTAAGAGATATGTATGGTAAATAGGATTATGATGACCAGCAGGGAAGTGGGGACTAAATAAATCCTCCTTTCAAATAAGATGAAGCTATCCTTATACACCAATGGCCCCACCGCTTCATCTTGCTGGATTTTCTAAATAAACTGCTGCAGTTCTGGACTCTGTTGAACTTCACTACAAATCAACTTAAACAAAGGTAAATGCAACATAGAGATTACAACAATCGTGGCCTGGTCCTCTATACGTTGGGACAAGGCATTTACTACCTTATTATATTTACCAACTCGATATTCCACTACAAAATCAAAACCCATGAGCTTACTTAACCAATGTTGTTGCAAAGTAGTAATAATTTGTTGATCCAACAGGAATTTGAGGCTATAATGATCGATCTAGATGAGAAAGTGTTTTCCCCATAAATAAGCTCGCAAATAACGCACAACTTTAGCCAATCTGATGAGCTCTTTTTCATAAGGAGGAAGCCCCTTGTAACGGAATGAAATTGGCCTACTAAAATAAGATACCAATTGTCCTTCTTGTTGCAAAACTGCACCCATACCCAAATATGATGCATCGGACTCTAAGAAGAATAATTATGTAAAATCTGGAAGTGCCACCATTGGAGGCAGGTCATCGCCATCTTTAAGTGTTCAAAGGCCTTGGAAGCTTCCTTGGTCCATTGGAAGGAATTTTTCCATAACATTGTCATCAAGGGGTTATAATTGTGTCATAATTTTGCACGAACTTCCGATAGTAACCTGTGAGTCCTAAAAACTCGCATGGCCCCTCCATTGTACTTGCCTTGGGCTAATCTACGATAGCCAAAACTTTGTTTTAATCCACTACCACTCCTTCTTTTGAGAAGATGTGACCCAGTTAGAAGACTTCGAACTGATCAATGAGGCATTTAGGTCGCTTCAAAAAAAGTTGGTGGCTTAAATAGGTGAAAGACTATCTAAAAGTGGGATAGATGATCTGCCCATTATTTACTGTACACAAAGATATCATCAAATAACACAAAAATAAATAAGTGAGACTAAAAGACCTCATTCATTGAGTCTTGAAAGGTGCTTAGGGCATTGGTGAGACCGAAGGACATGACCAAGAACTCGAAGTGCCCGTGATGAGTGTGAAAAGTCTTTTTGTCCACAATGGAAGAACACATTATGATTTGATGATATCCTGAATGCAAATTTAGTTTGGTGAAGTATCACGACCCGTGTAATTCTTCCAACAACTCCTCAATCATTGGAATCGAGAACTTATCCTTGATTGTCTGAGAGTTCAATGCCCTATAATCCACACAAAATCGCCACATATTATCTGCCTTAAACATAAGAAGAACAGGTGAAGAGTATGGTGACCAACTCAGTAAGATAATGCCCCATTCTAAGATCTCTTTGCACTACTTATCAATTTCATCTTTTTATGTATGGAGGTATTGGTAAGGACTGACTACTAAGGTTCTCGTTCCTGGTTCAAGCATGATGTGATGGTCATGACTATGAACTTGGTGAAGTCCCATCGGTTTGTAAAATAGACACTCAATTTCGATCAGGAGCTCACTGAACGTCATGTCCATATGGGACTTAACTTTTGTGACATTAAGCTGAGCAACAGGAGGTGGGCAAGAACTCTCTACTCCCTGCAATTCAACCACTCTTCCATTCCATTTGAATACTATAGATTTAGCCCCAAAGTCCTATAAAATTGGTCCCAATTGTTGAAGCCAATTAACTCCCAACAGTGCATCAAAACCATTCAAATTGAGAATAAACATATCAATATAAATCAACTAATGATTCATTAAAATTGGCACTCTTGGATATTGACCTAAACTTTGAATTTTGTTGTCGTTCACTACCGTCACCTAGAGTTTCTCTGTTTGTTCCATTGCGAGGTTCAATTTACCGACCCAACGAGAATCAATGAAACTATAGGTATTGTTTGAATCTACAAGGAGCATTAACAGATGCCCTCTAATTATTTCTTGAATTTTCATGGTCTGTCCTCCTAATGTAACTTCAGTTATGGTACAGAGAGAGATTTTACGTTCAATTTGTTCTTCGATGTCTTGTCCTTCTTCTTCTTCTTGAACTGATTATACGATTCCATCTAACTAGAAGAGCTGCTTGAAATGATGCCCCGTGGTATAGATTTCATCTTAATTAAAATAGAGTTTAATTGATCTACGATCTTTCGTCTCTGCTTTAGTAAGGTGTTTAAATAATTTATGGTTAGGAGAAGCCTATGGAGGGTTGGGTGACGGTCTAGAAGATGTTATGGGAGAAGTAGCTGGGATTCTTCTTAGGCCTTCTCGCCTCTCGTACGAACAGGCCAACCTCATTGCATTAGTTAAATCATTGGCCCTATATAGTTTTACTTCTACTGCAATATACTCTTGCAACCCAGTTATGAATATTTCCATCTCTTATTCTGAGGTGAGAGAGTTTGCGCTAGCAACTAATTGTTCAAATTTGCGCTGATAATCTTCTACCATTCCCTCTTGCCGCGATTTGGAGATTTCCCCTAATTTAGTTCCTTGACTTATGGAGCCAAACTAGAGATGACATTGTTTTTTAAACTCTTCCCATGGAATGCTAGGTCTACCTTTGTCTAACTTAAGGAACAAAAAATTTGCACATTGGCATTAGGATGATAAGAGGCAATTTCTACTTTTTCCTCCTCCAAAATATGTTGGTGCTAAAAGTAGTGATCACAGTGGCTTAGCCAATCGAGCAAGTCATCTTTCCCATCCTAAGTCGGGAACTCCATCCGAGAGTAGCTACAACGTTGCATTCTTCCCTCCATTTGATTAACACTTGGCATGGGTTTTCGTGGTTCTCGGTTCACACTTACAGTATCTCCTTGTTGTTCATCCACCCTGGTGGTTGCCAAATTCTAAGTAAATCCTTCAATCTGATTGGAAAGTTCCACTCGATCCCTTTGACTTCCCTCTTAGAGCCTTTACTGATCCTCTTGGTACATCTTAACAAAAGCTTCAAACTGTTTTTATAAATTGGAAGACAAAACTCCCATAATTGTTATCTTTGGTACCAATTTATTGCAATCTCGCACCTACGATAGAGTTATAGGGTGATTAACAATGATGTCAACCTGTGTTTCCTTAAAAGGGAGTATTTTCAGGGTTGCTTCCCTTTATAACCTATGTTGAATATAAAGGTGGGCTCGTTAATAGAGAACTCACAGATCTTTGTAGTACTAATTATTGGAATAATTCTCCTCAAGAATGTCACATCAAGTTACTCGCTATCCATCTGTGTTTCACATCTCTTGTACACGTGTCTTTTGAAAAGTTTGTTCATAACACTGCACTTCTGTATTTGCAAGAACCTATTTGTCTACCACTGTTTTCTTTTCATTTTTTGACTCAAAGTTTTAGAAGTTTATCTATTGATATCATGATAATATTGAAAGATATATATTTTGAATACACTTAGAAGTTTGTATTCAATTTTCCTTATTTTCCAACTCTAAAAGAGGGCCTTTTTGCTTACATTTTGTCCAATGATCTTCACCACAAATCATGCTAAAATGTAACCAATATTAGAATATAGGCCAAAAGTTTAACCAAGTAGTAATCTAAATTTGATTTTGAGCTTAAAAGTAAACATGTATAATGTGGAGGTAATAACTTAAATCGGAATTCTAAATTACACTGCAGAGATAAAATTTTATAGACTACATATAAATAAAAATTTTTGTAGTAGAAAATTGTTATGATGATTTTAGCATAAATGAACAAATATTCTTTGTCACGATATAACTAGTGAAAAACAAAAAGCTAAATTACTATTTGGAGGAGGATCTAAATAATTCTCCTGAACTTTGTTGCATTTTCTCTGGTCTCTTCATGGATTTCTTAAACTTGTTAAGCTTCCTTTTCTTGCTTCTTTATAAAATTTGTAAATACAAATTTGCCTTTACAAAATATTTCTTATTATTAATAAAATTACAAATTATTTTATAATTTTAAACATATTTTAAGAAATGGATAACTAAAATAAAGAATGTGTTAAGTTTGATGAATTTCATAGCCTCGTTATTTCTCTAAATCCTCCATATTTGTTAAAAAATATTAAATTACTTATTTCTTTCACATTCATAAAGCTTTGTAATGTATGCCAGCACAGGTATGCAACATATTGAATTGGTTTAGCAAAGTTTGTATCAAACATACCACATGCTATGAATGTGTAAATCTCTACATTTTGATATCTGTGAATTAATTTAAGTTAAAAATCTTAACTACTAATTTGAAAAGATTACAATTAAGTACATATTAAAATTAATTTGGTATTTCTTTTCTTAAAATACCAAAATTCATAATATTGTTAAAAATAATTTAATTTAAGTTACTTTGTGCAATAAATATTCATAATTAAGTGATTTACATGGTGGCAAAGCACAATATTTAAGTGAATATTAACAAGATAAAGTTATGTCACATGTATTTTGTAAAATAAAAAAAGAAAAAATTACAAGGAATAAATAATTATTACATCCATACCTTAAACTAAAATTGAAATTTTGAATAAAGGAAAAACATTATCTTTTCTTTATTAAAAGAAAAAATGACAAAGCAAATACACACAAAAAAGAGCTGAATTGTGTATGACTTATAAAAATTTTGCAAGTTCTTTCAATTCGTATAATAAGCAGATCCTAGTTAACGAATAAAAACAACAGGAGCCTGTCAGAGGATAAAGTCTTTTAAATGACAGGAACTTGTTAGGTGATAAGAGCCTTTTATAGAATAAGAGTCTACTTAAACGAAAGAAGCCTACTGAATAATGAATCATGTTAAAACAATTTAAAAATAGAAGGTGCCCATTAAAACTGAAAGAAACCGTCAGCAAGTTAAAAACAGAAGGGACCTATTATAAAAGTGAAGGAATTTCTTGCTGAAATGAACATAGACACACAATATAATGCGAAAATACAATAGATAATGAGAGAGAGAGAAGAAGGACGCAGTCGATTTATACCAATTCGGCTTACAACTCAAGCCTACATTCAGTCCCTAAGTATCCAACTTAAGTGTTTTACAATAAAAATTTGGATATTAAATTTGACGAGCCTCTTCAAGCTCACGAATATATATTGTTTAAGATTCTTCAAACTTCCACATTGGAAGTGTATAACAATCTTCTAAAAGCTCACAGAAAATTAAAATAACAATTTATCTATTAATAGAATGATTTCACTTTCTAAGGCACAATAAGAATGATGTGACTCTCAAGAATATAGATGTTGCTCAAAATGTTTCGAAAGCCTGACTATATTCGTTCTTTTTACAAGTGTTGTTGTTCTTCCTTAAATACTCAATTTCTTCAACCAATCATTGCTTTACTTACATCTTTAATCAATTGGATTGATTTAAATTTGAATAACTTCGATGTCATCTGTGCCAAAAATATTTCAATAATCACGGGGCTAATATATAACCTTCATAATTAGTAGGATCCTTTCAGATAAACTATTTCTAATAAGGTAAGTTTATAATGAAGGTTCTTGTAAGAAAGACAACGTATTTTTTATAATTTTATTTCCTTTTGAGAATTAGACCGTTAATTATACAAAGAAATAAATCCAATTTAAATTTTGAAATATTTTACAGTTATCATCAAAATCATTAATCATAATCCTTGAGCTAACAGAAAATATAACTAAACTAATAAAAATTTAATGACAAATACCAAAATATATTTAGTTTGCCGCATGCATGAGCACCAACACAGACATTGCATGAATATAGTATATTAATAAGCATGGTATATACTACTCTTCAAAAGTTCATAAGCTAATAAGTAAAAGAAAATAGACAGACGAGTCATGTAAAATGAGAGAGATAGTTTTATTATCAAAATGTCTTATGTATTAAACTAGTAAAATAATTAAGTTAAAACCCTAAAACGTAAGTTAAATAACTAAAAAAAATTAAAAATGAGAAATAAGAATTTTTTCAATTCTCGTAATTCCATTTTCATTTGTACATTAATTTTATCTATATGAAAATAAAATTTGATGTAGACTACAAAGAAAATAATAAATCCATTTATAATTTAATTTTTTTTTTAAAATTGTAAGAATTAGTAAGATGAATATAAATGACATGCTTTTATTCACCTGATATAATTAGGGATAACAATGATCTGAGCAGTAGGGCCTGGGCTTAACAGAGCCGAAAACAAAGACCTAAGATAAAAATTACGACATGGTTTTGCTTATAAGTGTCCTAAGGCTTGCTCGTTCAACTTGCCATCTCTAAACACAGTGCGTGACGCAAAACATTTTTTCGTAATACATTAGCATTCGTTAGTGATTATTGCTCCTCCTCTATTTGCATCAAATGATTCGAAGTGAATCAAAGTCTTGAATAGATAATATTTGAATTATGGAAACATTTTGTTTCATAATACTATGTATTGCTTCAATTATTCAAAAAATTGTGTATGTTCAACTGAGTTCCTATCTATAAATAAAAATAAATAAAATAAACATTTATAATATAAAAAACTAAAAATTTGTAAAAACAAATTATCTTGATTTCCTTAATCACTTACTTCACTCTATTGTCAACATAGCATCCCTCCCTACAAAATCACCCTCACTTTCGTCTTCAATCCTGAATTTGTCCAACCAAAGTGCATCTCCATCATCCAAACCACCATTTGTGATGGTCTTCAATGGCAAAGTTGTCTTTGCAGTTGCCATCCTTTATGTCTCTAATGGCAAAATTCTCCAGGACTTGTAACTCTGCCTTCATCTACCACGATTTCTCCATTTTGCATAGACTGATAAATGTCGCAACTTTCGAAGAGTCACAGAAAGCTGTAATCTCGTTATTTTTGTCTGCACAATCACCTTCTTTCTCTTCATTGCAAAAATAACCTATACAATTGTCATCATCTTTCACTTTAGGATCAGGTTCACCACAACCTATAATACGGCATAAACCCAGCTACCCTGCTGCACAAACGCATTGGAATTTATCTGCACAGGAGACTTCACCTTTATGCTCAAAGCTTAACAATTTGCCTGCGCACACTCGATCCCTACTGCTTCAAATGTGGTTTGCCTCGTTTATTTGGAGCTTCATCATCAGTCATTTAGCTTAGTTGCGACATCTTCATCCCTCTACTACCATTTGCAGCCATTAGCTCTTGAAGGACTTATCTCATGTGAAATGCATAATGAAATACTATTAAATGGGACAAGTCAATACCTTATATCCATGCTGTAAATGTTCAAATTTTCTGAAGAAATTTTGATAAAGCATACCTGTTTCTATTGGTGGTTGTCTTTACGAATTTTGTTTTAAATTTATTGTATAATTCATGACTTATTTAAACTTTCAATTCCAAGCTCATCTTAATTGTAATTTCTAATTTGCATATTTTAATGTAAGAATTAAAATGTATAATTAAATATAATTTTTATAAATTATACGAATATTAACCATTATGTCATCTACTTTCTGAATGTAAATCAAAATTTGATGGCATTAGCTCAGATACTTTTGGCTTTTGTAAATTTATCTTTTTTGACTATATTTGCGTTCAGGATTTGTAAACCAAAACTTAGTTAGGAATAACAATGAGCTAACCCATGAATTCAAATTCAGATGTTCTTAATGAGTCAGCTCATGGGCCTAAGCTCGGATTGACCTGAGAGACTCAACTTTTCTAAACAAAACGACTGATAATGGGTTGATCCATAGGCTCAGATTTAGATGTTTTCAATGGGTCAATTATAGGCTCAGGCTCAGACTGACCCGAGACTCAACTATTCTAACAAAAACAACATTATTTTACTTAGAAGAGTTAGATCTTGAGCAGGCCTGAGCCTGGGCAACTCAGACCTAGACCTAAACCCAAACTCAATTAAAAAAAAAGAGACCTTTTATATTTTTAATTTTAAAAATTATTTTAAAAAATTTGGACAAGGTCACCTCATTGCCATCCCTCAACTTGATCTTGGTGGCATTAGCTTGTTTACTTTTGGCTTTTGGAAATTTTTCTTCCTTGAAAATATTTGCCTTACTTTTAACTTTTGTAAATTTCTCTTTCTTACAATGATTTAAAAATTCAATCAGTTGAGATGGTTCAATCGTAAAAATTTTAAATCATCTAATTTTTATATTTAATTTTTAACTTTTTGATTTTATTTACTTTAATAATTCTTGTTAAATTGATCAGTCAATTTTTTTGTAAATTAATAACTTTTTATAAACTAAAATACATTGATTAAAATTTATTTTCAATTAAACTTCAAATTATCTCTTGGATAAGGACAATCTCTTTTATTTATATTTCAAATTCTTATTTTTATTTAATCTTTAATTAATTTTAAGACAATCTAATATCGAATAAATCTTTCATCCTTTAAACTTCTTATCTTACCGATTTAACTTTTGGTCTAATTTTTAAAACATTACTTTCTTAACTATATTTAGGTAGTGTCAGATGTAAACATGTGTTCAAATCCTTTTTCTTAGTAATTACTGAAATCCTTCGTTAACAATCTCTTGATAATTGTTGAATTCCTTTAGTGAGAATTTGTTAATAACAATTGTTCTTTGGTTGATAATCTAACCAATATTATATATATATATATATATCTGATCTTCTACATAAGCTCTTCTATGGAAGCATCTTTCCTCATCTCTTCATGTATCATAGTTTGACCAAATAATCAGGTAAAATCAAGAAATTATTCAAGAGCAGTTAAGTTTAATAATTAATTACATTATTACGTCTTTAAATTAAAAGAAAAGCGCACAGTGTCTAAAATGTCTAGTCTAATTTCTTTAAAGTCTTAAATTATGCAACTTTTTGGTCTGATTGATACAACACTTAGAAATTTAAATGCATCTTTTAAATATGACTGATACAACTTTCAGAAATTTAAATGCAACTTCTTGTTAATCAACAATTCATAAAAAAAAAATCTATATCTTAAAGTTGTATCAATCACACCCTTGACAGAAGCAAACACTGGCTCCATAAATATAATGCTCTTCTTTATTTACTACTTCGTCACATACAATTGCACTTCAGGATTATTGAGGTTCTCTGTCTAAAAACCAGGGGAAGAGTAGCAGAAAACTCCTAACACATCAACATAGAAGAAAGTGCAAAACCTAACTGCGGCGTTATTTACCATCGTTGTTGCCACCATACTGGGTTGAATTTCCATTCCAAAAGGCATTTCTATCATTGAATCGGGCATCATCATCATCATGTTTTAAAGTGTGAATATTGCTTCCAAAACGAGAGGAGGCCGGTTGCCTGCTCTTGTCACCATTTCTGCCGCTTGAAGAGGTGCTTTGATTCTGATAGTTGTTTGGAAAAGGGCTCTGACCTGCTATGTTATTATTTAGTGATGCATTTGGACCTATCACATAGAAGACAGTTTAGTTGAGGTAGATATTCGTTCATTTGAGGAAGACATTCCACTGAAAAGTATTCAACGAGATTTTCAGTACGACCTGTTTTCTATATGCTATACATTTACATATTCGGATGAATTCCAGGAAACTAATCTCTACCTTAGAGCATTTGTTACAAGACTCACCAGAAAACACTGTTGTTTTCTATATGCTATACATTTACATGTTCGGATGAATTCCAGGAAACTAATCTCTAACTTAGAGCATTTGTTACAAGACTCACCAGTCCCCACACAACAGTGTTAATAGTAATTCCACATAGTTCGACACTAGCAGTAAACCATAAAGATAAATGCATGCTTCCTCAACCAGTCTTCGAATTGCATTCTCCTTAATCAGTCTTCGTATTAAAAATGCAGACATTATACTTATTTAAAACCTTAGGTCTGAGTAAATCAGAGCAGAAGTCATGTGAAAGTAATGAAACTGGTCCATGTGAAAAACCCAAACCCTGAATAAGCTAGAGCTAAAATGCAGTCGATTGATGCAAATTCCATGTTGCAATGACATAGATCCATACAAAAACCACCACCTCCTTCCAGGTTAGACCACACACTCATACATAAGGTTACATTTCAATTGTGACCACCTAATTCAGCCTTCTAAGACTAAATTTTTAGGTTTTGGATAACATTGATCACCTCATGTAGGATGCTGAGGGGGGCTCAGCCGGGTGGATGTAAAGGTACTACGATATGGTAGCGGGACTTATGAAACTAACTTGAAAAGAATAAACTGAACCTTGTCAATACCCACAAACTCAAAGGGGAAGCATCAAAAAGTTATGGTCAAGTAATTGATTACTGAACTTTGACAATTAACATGCAAAATGATTAGAGCAAAAAATAATATACTAATTCCACAGGATGCTATGCATGAATTGAACTAATTCAGTATGGTTATAGAAGCTTCCAAAAAAATGAAATAAAAGCTGACTTTCTTCATGACAAAGAGTCAACCTAACAAAATGTGATTGGCCTACAAAGAAAAGTGCAGAAGTTCACCATATTCCCATGTGCCAGTTTGAGCTTGCCCACTACTCGATGAGGTTGCATTACCACGGAAATAAGAAAGAGGATTGACATAAGACAAAATCCCTCTGAGGAATGGAAAATATCCCCCCTCATTCCCATTTGGTGAATCTACTGTGGAGGTTATTTGGTCAGAAACTCCTCTGTTGTAGCTTGTGGCTCCATGACGAAGAACCACTATCAATGCTTGTCTATTAAAAAGGGCTAATTCTGATAATGATTTGCTCAAATCTGCAACAAGTTCAGATAAAAATGAGTTCAGAGACAAAAATGTTGCAACACATAACCTATAAATGGAGGAAAGTAGTTGGAGATTTAAAGTTCATACCTTGATCACTGAATACCTTGCGGGGATAAGGAATGGCAAGGTCATATGAGCCAATTTCATTTCCTTGATTGCTGTCCACATAGTCTTTGACTGCTCTCAATGTGCTTGCTACAGGAAATCTCTCCTGTAGGCTTGCACCCGAGGGCAATCTGATGCTTAAATGTACCTCACATGATTCACTGACTCTTGTATTATTGTCCAATACACTAACCTTCTCATTATGCACAGGTTCTTTCTTAATATCTGGTATATGTTTATCAGTTTCAACAGTTCCTGGATCTGAATCTCCCCGCAAGACAACTGAATGATGAGCTATGACTTTTGCAGGAGTAGGGTCACCATCTGTAGCAATTGAAGATAAATGATTGTTTGTAGAATTTTCTGGGACTACCACCAGTGGCGAAGGTACGTCTTCAACTTCTGTGGTTGGAAGCAATGGTTGGTCATCCCTACTAGTTGATGACTTACTACTGGTAAGTGACCTCGGAGATGTTTTATCATCCAAATTATTTGTGTGTTTCTGTATGGAAAAAACATGTCAAGCATATGCTTGTAGTAATGAAAAAAGTAGACCATTTGAGCAGAAAAATAACAACCCATAGAGTTACCTCAACCTTCTGTTCATCGCTGTTGTCTTCTTCTATTACAGAAGAATCCGATGGTTTGACCAGTGATTGGACAGGCTCAACTGATGGTGATGGCAGTACTGAACTTGAAGAAGTTTCCCCAGAAGTAGATACTTCTGTTTTTCTGGAAGCAAGTGCTGCAGACAGGACACTTGCGGTTGTTTCCTGCATTTTTCATCAATGTTCCAATTAGGAAAATACCACTTCCAAAAGTTATAGTGGGCAACAAATTTTTTAAAATAACAAAGTGACAGAAGGCTTTTTCCCGTCAACAGAATATTCAGAATGTAGAGACCTTGATTACAGTGATTGAACAAGATAAACATAAACAAAATGACCTTTGTTCCTATCAGTAATACAATAAGAACAATCAGACAAGCAACTTATAAAACATCACAGCCACAGTGACTAATGTTCCACTCCAAAATTAACAAGATATTCCTTGAATTGGAGTCACATCAAGTCTTCCATTCTTTTTACGGATATTAAACCAAATCTTGTATTGCAATTGCATGACTTAACATACTTTAGTAACTATTCTCGTTCAAAGTAAGAGATGCCTTGTAGGCTGTAGCTCTTGCACAGGCTGGAGGTGGATCAAAGTCCATGAAAATCGTTACCTCAATCAAGTGAACTTCAAAATGAAACAAATTTAAGTGTGATACTATAACACTAAAGCTGGATTTTGAACTATTTAAACTTTTTCAACAAACTTGAGCCAAATCATATTACCAGCCACATCCAGTTCTCAATGAATTTGGGAGTCTTATGTAAAGAAGAATAAGGGGAAAATAGTAAAACAAGAAGAGGTCAAAATTAGAAGGAAATAACTTGTGAAGAACCAATTCAAAAGCAAACTACGATAGGTTAAGTTGCATTAGAGAAAGTATCCCAAATGTCACCAAAACCTAACAAATAGCAGATAACAGTCAACTTCTTTGTTTCATCAGGAAACCACTGATAAGAGGCAAAAAAATGCCGCCAATTTATGGTCCTTTTCAGCTATTTTAAGCTCCTTAGACTTACCACGTGTTTGTTTCAAAGATTGAAAACAACATAACAGATGAGAGTAAATTATGGACACAATTAAAAAGCAAATATCAAGCATGCCTGAACATGAAGTCCAAACCATCCCTTCTCTAAACTTGATGCCAAGTCTTCAGCGTTGACAAATCCTTCTGAACAATTACAAAGAAAAAGATTATGACACAGCGGAAGTAATTAGGTAGAGATTTTAGGTTAATCTCAGAACCAAATCCAAGCATAAAACTTAGGATTTAATAAACAAG
>JANVCQ010000005.1:9547350-9589583 GCA_025531925.1 Erythroxylum plowmanianum
TAGGATTCCTACCGTATTATTATCCTAATAAGGAAATAACCATAAAACACCAACTATCTAACAAATCGATAAAAATCCAAATTAATGTTTCTTTCTTTCATACGTTTTGCCCAAGAATGCGTCCACAACAGCACCGTTCAGAAGGATGATCCTAGTCTCTGAAATGTGGCCTCTTTCTTTGGAATTTGGATTACACCCATCTCAGATGTTCATTCATTCAAACTTGCTGATCAAAAAAAATGTAAATGAACAAATGCCACGACTAAAATTTGCTTATGTTGTGTTTCTTCTTCCTGTATTTGTATTCTTCTAGAAGCCATATGTTTGAAAATGTTGCACATCTTACCATTTCATCTGAAGCATGTTTTTGTGCTACGTTTTTCCTTGGTTGTATATCACTTGTTAGTTTTGTGCTGTTTTATTCTAAAACATGTGTTGCCTATTTTTTGCATTGTAGGGTACCCAAAAGGCCCGAAGGTATCAGCCCCTGTCAGATCTGATGTGCAGAAAGAAATACCACCAATTGAAGTGCCTGCGTTGTCTTTGGATGAACTTAAAGAGAAGACGGATAATTTTGGTTCCAAAGCATTGATTGGCGAAGGATCTTATGGAAGAGTCTATTATGCAAGCTTAGATAGTGGAAAAGCTGTGGCTGTTAAAAAGCTTGATGTGGCATCAGAACCAGAATCAAATATTGAGTTCTTGACTCAGGTTTGCCATAGTTGATGGAGAAATGATATTATTGCAATTTTTCCAATTCTTTCTAATTTGCTCTGGTTGGTATTGTCCTGCTGAAAATATTATTTTAATATACGTCCCTGTTCAAATTTCAGGTTTCTGTGGTGTCAAGAATGAAGCATGAAAATGTTGTAGAGTTGCTGGGCTATTGTGTCGAAGGAAATCTCCGAGTGCTTGCCTATGAATTTGCGACAATGGGATCTCTACATGACATATTGCATGGTATCACTTATCATCACTTCTATTTCTTCATTAACCTGTTAGAAACTTTCCCTTCAAAAATATTTTGGGATTATCTTTTTCTCTTCTTTTAACTTTTTGTTTCCTTCTGCCCACTTGCAATGACAGGTAGAAAAGGAGTTCAGGGGGCTCAGCCAGGTCCAGTTCTTGACTGGATACAGCGAGTGAGAATTGCAGTTGATGCAGCAAGGGGTTTGGAGTACTTGCACGAGAAAGTGCAACCTCCTATAATTCATAGGGATATCAGATCTAGCAACGTGCTACTCTTTGAAGACTTCAAAGCCAAGATTGCCGATTTCAACCTCTCAAATCAGGCTCCTGATATGGCTGCTCGCCTTCATTCTACTCGAGTCTTAGGAACTTTTGGATATCATGCTCCAGAGTATGCTTATCTAAGTCTTCATATCTTTTTCTGGCTCTTTCCTCATTTTCACTACTTCTTTGAGTTACTTTGTGATAGTTATATATATATATATATGTATATCAGTCTTTCCCCCTCATCTAAATGTCCTTAATGATACTTCCTCTAATTTTATTTTTGGGTTGCAGTTGAGTGTGAATCATGCGACTTATCTTGTATAACTATTCTGCAGATATGCGATGACTGGACAATTAACACAGAAGAGTGATGTATATAGTTTTGGTGTGGTACTTCTGGAGCTTTTAACTGGGAGGAAACCTGTTGATCACACGATGCCTCGTGGACAGCAGAGTCTTGTCACCTGGGTGTGTCATCTACCTTCTTCTGTTTTACCAATTCTGTGCTTTATTTACTATTTTACATGTTCACTGCTTATTTTGTCTATGTAATATGACGAGAGCATACTGTGTTGTAGGCCACTCCAAGGCTGAGCGAAGACAAAGTTAAGCAATGTGTTGATCCAAAGCTGAAGGGAGAGTATCCTCCTAAAGGAGTTGCCAAGGTAGCATCTTTTGATGGATATTTTCTAGTACATTCTGTAATGCTGCTTTTTTTTTTAAATCTGTCAAAGTGATTGCAGTTCCGGCCGTTTATATTGTGATTACCATATTGTACAGTTGGCAGCTGTGGCAGCATTGTGTGTGCAGTATGAAGCTGAGTTCCGGCCAAATATGAGCATTGTGGTTAAGGCTCTCCAGCCACTTCTCAAGGCTGCTGCTCCTTCCCCTGCTCCTGCTTCAGATAGCTAATACTGAAGATTGCATTTTATTGTGTTCAAATTTCTGCAGCTCCTGCACAGTTCAGTTTCATTTGCTTGCGGGTTTTTAACTGTATATTTCTTGATTTTTCATATATGAGATTCGATGTCTAGGCTTGGATTGAACTGATTATTGGCGGTGATATATCTCTGTTGCTTGCTGTTACGGCTTCAGGCTGCTGATTTTGTGAAGGCCATAAATTGACAAGAGATTGGGTTATAACGGTGAATTTGTTTCTATTATTTGCTTTTCATTTCCTGTGGATCCCTCTGTAACGATACATATTATCCTTAATGACTAATTGAAATTGCATCAAGTTGTTTCAGTAAAGCTACACTTTTGTGAATTAGCATTACTTCTACGTCGAGAAGGTTGCCCATTCCCAAGCACAAAAGCCTGTAGCTTTAGTTTTCTTTACTTGATGATTGTTGCCAAATTAATGAGCCTTGTGAAAACCGCATTCTTTAGCTTCTCCATGCTAATAAACAACTCAAAGTTGACTTTCTTTCCTTAGAGCTCTATCAAATAAAGCAAAGATGATAATATCACAATAAAGGCATCTAAAATCAGATCAATCTTCTCCAGCAGGTGGATGCAAAAGAAATTAATAGTCACAGGGCGAAGGGTTTTGAGTATACATCAAATGGTTCATTAGCAGTTAATTGAGGTTCCTGCAACAAGATTTGAACAGATTGTTAGACAATTTCAAAGGCAAAAACATTACACAGGCAGCATCAGCCTATGAATGTCGTGTAAAGTGCAAAAGTTTACACTCCTTTATGTGTTGTGATGGAAATGGGATCAGAGATCCAGAACATAAATTATGCAGGGGAGCTTAGGCCAGCTGCAACATCATTTTATCTGACCAATAATGTCATATCAGTGTGTGGAAAATTGTATGAATATTGCTACGAGCAGGTTATGTTAATCCTTTTCCTATTTTCTTGTACTTTTACGAACTTGCAGAAAATTGATAAGAAGCAGAAAATCATATCAGAATTACCTGTCTCGCTCCACCACTTCCCCCTGTCAAGAGCATTGTCAAAAGAGATGTAACAATACCACCATCAAGTTCATTGGTTGTATTGCGAATGGTGGATCGCATTGCATTGAGCATATTCCCGTACGTAGTTCCATGTCCACGCTCAATGGCTTGGATAAAAGAATAAGTCATTGCACCAGTCGAAGTAACCTTTGATAGAGCCTATACCATGAAGTAGAAGACTGAATTAACATCACAAGTTTTGGGAAGAAGAAATATTAGATGTCTATTTAGCTATTCTTTTACCGAAGTGTCAGCAGAGGTTTGATCATCATCACAGCCACTGAATGAGAAGACTTCCCCACCGCTTGTTCCTTTCCATGTTCCTGATCGAGGACGATGGTCCTCCCAAACATATCTCCCACTCCTAGATTCACAGTGTGAGCACATATTAAAAAGCATTCGACCAGAAACATCCCCTTCAAGGAATGCTTCATTGGCAGTGGTTTGAAGATGGATTTATTCTATTACTTTGTCTAGTTTCCATCCAATTTATTCAGCTTCAACGAGTTTAGTATCACCAAAAGAAACGGCAGAGACTAACCCGTCCATTCTGCAGAGAAATGGCAAGTCTAAAACTGTCCCACTATGGCAAGCATCGATGATTGCGTGAAGTTTAGCCCCGCGGGGAAGAGGTCTAACAATGGTGACATTGATCTCATCATCGACAAGCATTCCTTGAGTTTCGAAGTCTACTGGACAAAGTGTTTCGTCATATCCATCCACTTCATCTCCATTGTAATTCCTCTGCTGTGAACCATGACCAGAGAAATGGAAAACTAGGGAATCACCAGGTTGACAGCCTTGTACAAGCCAATGCAATGCCATTCTCATGTTGTGTTTGGTTGGAATCCTATAACAATCAGTTTCTTCTTCTACAAATTGCAATGCAGAAAACCATTGTTACAATAAGTGATCAATGTGAACTACTAGTGAATAACTAAATAAATTATTATCATATAAATAAGAAATTCGTCAGGAAAGTGACCAATTGAAAAATAATTTTCAGTCCTCTAAAGCTCAATCTAAAAATTTTGTAAAAACTGCAGCAACAACGTTTTCTTACGAAAGTTCATCAAATGAACAGGTAAAATCACACAAAGGAGAGAAGCAAGCTGAATATAGAAAAGATTGATATGCATCAAAGTGATAATTCACCCAATTCAAGTACACAGCTTAGAAGATACAGTGACAGTTCAGTCAGTTGCTTACAGAATGAAGAAGCCAAAACTATCATTCCACATGTAAGAATCAAAAGCTTCAACAAAGCATTATGTTGTCTTTTGAAAAAAATCATTTACCTAACAATTGTATATTTACTTGGAATTTAATAGTTAATATGAACTTTGTGCAACCAAAATCAAGCATTAACATAAAGCATCGATCATTTTATGTAACTCGATCCTTAAGCAAAGAAAACAATAGCAACCCCAAAACTTGAAATAAGGAAAGAAATCAACTATAAAGTATATACCAGTGAGCATTACAATGGATGATTCAGGAAACTTAAACCTGTTGACCAACAAGTACTTCATATACTTAGCGTCATTAATGCAACCCTTAAGCTCGTGCCTGGTGTTCCTATAAGAGATCCCGCATATTACTGCCCGTTTTTTGCCGTGGACAGACTGCGCTGGACCAGAAGGCAAGTGATTATTGTAAGGCGACGGGGACGGTGCCGCAGGAGGACGATGGTAGGGGTGGTGAGAGGTGGAGGAAGGCGGAGATGGGCCGGATTGAGGGTAGGCGATGAGGTTGACGGCACGGCAGACGGCGCAGCGGATGGAGGTGGCTCCTGGTGGTAGCTGCAACGGTGTACGGCAGTTGGAACAGTCGACCAGCGTGAGCATGTTGGTTATCGAAACTTTGTTTTATTACTTTTTTTTTTTTTTACTTTTGAAAGATGGAGATCAAAAACTATGGAGTTAGAGAATGAAAATGGAAGGTCAAAGCAGAGACAGAGAGAATCAGCAATGGAGTTTTGAGATCATAACATGAATACGCGAGGAGTTGTTGAGAGAGGTCAGAACAACACGCAGACTTTGACTTCACCTCCCTCCATTTATTTATGATTTGTAGTGTACGTTAGAACATTATATGCTCATGAGAATAACTTCGTTTAATTTTAGGAGATTTCTGATTTTCTGAAAAAAAAAAATCATATTGAGATAATTATAAATTTTGAGAAAGAAGACGCATAAGTTGTCGTATTAAACTATACTAAAGCTTATGTTCAATGAGCTTTTATGAATGTTTTAAGACTAGAGTGAAATTAAACTTACAAGATAAAGAGTTTTAAAATATAAAAACTTTCATAAAATTAATTAAGGGTTAAATAAAATTAAAAAAATTTAAATATAATTGAAAGATTTTTCTGTATCAATTGAAAAAATTAAAGTTTAATTAAAAAAGAAATTATTAAATAAAAATTAAGTGATATGTTTTATTTTTTAAGAACTTATTAATTTATAAAAATTAAATAATTGATTAATAAATTGATCATTTTTTAACAACAAAAAATATTAAAGTAAATCGAATCAGAAAGTTGAATGTTTCAAAATGTTTACCTATGAACTGATTAAACCGGTCAAATTTTTTAATTATTAGTTTTTTCTATTTGCCTATACTTTTATTATTATGTATCTCAATAAATAATTTGTTGATATTTTTTTTAATCTACGAGATGTCTTAAGAGGGTCTCAATTATAGGAATGCACTTTTAAGCCATCCACACCCAGACTAATCCTTGCTCAAGTCGGATAAGTCCCTTACGAGAAGCAAAGCTCTACCTCCAATTCATTGATATCTTTAGTAAAACTATAGAAAATATGAATTTCAGAGTTGGTGAATATATTTAAAGGCATAGTAAGTCCCACCAATAACTAGGCCAATGTTATCTCTTTACTTCCGTTGAAAGAATTCCAACTTGATCAGCTGAGGAAGTGGAGTAGTTGTGAGAAAGACTTGTTTATTGCTCCTTTTGGTCCAAAATACCTATCCTTTCAATTATGTACAAGTCTTCTTAATATCAATTATTGCTAGATATAGCTCTTTTATCTATTTAAATTTCACTTTTAAGAAGATTATAGCCCTTCTTTCTTGGTTAGATATTAGATTCCTGGTCTTTTGAAAAACATATTAGAATTCAAGAATTTAATATTAGATTCCTGGTCTTTTGAAAAACATATCAGAATTCAAGAATTTAATGTTATACAACGTTAGAGGACTTGGGTTTAAGTTTTCCAAATTACCAAAGATTTTGTAAACAACAGTATTATGCAAAATTTTATTATAATATATTTTAATTTAAATTATTAATTCATCAAATAATGTACTTTAATATGCAATAAATATATTATACATTAAAAAATAAGTTGAATAAAAATAAATTTTGATTGCAAAAAATCTGAAGTTTGCCTTTGAGTCACATCATAACTCCTTTATTCTTAATTACTTAGGTTTAAATTCGATTATAATAATATGAAAATAGTAAAGAATTATTTAATTTCAGTTTCATCTGAATATGACCTACTTAAAAATTATCTAATTTGAGAGAATTTGATGTTCTAGTGTGATATATTTATATATATCAATCCTTTATCATATAGATTATTCTAAGCAAGTGTACTTATCGTTCTATAACATAAGATATTAAATACTAATTGTTGATTCCATAGAGATTACGATTATTAGTATTAACCATTTTTTGTTATCTAACCGATAATTTAAGATGAAAGTAATTAACTATATTTAAATTATATTTAAATTAAAATAGTAAACTAGGGACAAGTCAATACAATTAATAAACTAGAATGTCAATTGAAACTAAAAATCAATCAATGAAATAATGGTATTTGGAATTCAAATCCCCCATAGGGCTTCTCATGCAACCATGACTTCACACATCAATTTAATTTAAAGTTTATTAGACTATAGGAATTTTTCAATGATGCTAATGCCTTTCTCAAAACTATTAATAACTAATCATAAGTTGATTAATCGAAATCTTGTTATGATTAAAACACCTATAAATATATCAATTGATTTATGAATTTCAATATTATGTTTGACCTTAATCCTGCGTATCTCTACATTTGTATGTAACTCATTTCAATTATATTAGATCTATTCGTACAAAGAATTTCTTAATTTCAATTGCATAAAATCACACATGAACCAACATATAGGCAATATTAATTCAAGAATAATAAAAAATATATAAGTTAAATCTCAATAAAACTAAAGAATAAGTTAAAATAAAATAAAATTATTGTAAGGTTAATCCCTTCATTAATCTAGATACCTAAAAAAAAGTAGTTCCTAGTCATATCTATTTTAACATCAAATCTAAAAAGAACATAAAATCGAGGATAACATGATGAAATTCTTGTAATCTTTAAAAAACTTCACTTTAGATTGATGGAAATCACTCTAAAAGAGTTTCCTTGGTTATTCTTCATACTTTATGTCACCCCAGGGTTTCCAATTGTATTTTTTGGTCTTCCTTTCTTACCACTTAATTTTGCTTTTAAAATTTGAAACTAAGCTTCTAGGATATATACGTGTACTTTAAACATATGTGTGAATATTTTTTGAAGCTAACACATGCACGAACATGATCGTATAATATTAGCATGACCTACTTATCACTCAATATGGGCATGTTCCTCATCAATATAAGCAAGTTTTGTAGAAATCAATCAACATGCCTCCAAACTCTTCAAATGAGTCATGTACTTACCATACACTCCATAACTTAGTAAAAAATTGCTCCTAATTCTCCAAACATGTTTAAATTCATTTCTTTTTTTCTCTAAATAAGTGAATTAGAATCTAAAAATAAACTATAATCAAATTAAATACCAAAACAAAAATACAAAAAAGAACAATGTACTAAATATAAGCCTAAAATTATGACCAAATCAACACTCATCAACTTCTCCACACTTAGGCATTTGCTTATCCTTAAAAAAATAACAATTTAAATTCATCAACCCTTCTAAATATACACCTCCCTCTATCTCAACATATCTATTCACACTTTGAATGTCATGCCTCTAGAATTATACCAAAATACAATTAGAATTAAACATTCACGATATAAATTTTCATAAATAAACACCATATATAATAATGCATTGGCATCCTTTCTGAAATAAATTGTTATAAGATTTAACCCCCTCACATAAAAGATTCTCTTAATTCAAAGCGTTTAAGGTAAAAACTAATGGAACTATCCAATTAATATATAGAAAGAATTTTAAGTATATATCACATCTCCACCATTATAGAATAAACTAGAGTCAAAAATTAAAAGGTCTTTAAATCAAAGTGTAATGAGGTTTAGGCAAGGATATGATAATGGTAAATTTTTAGCTAATAAAATGAAAGAATTAGCATAAATAAGACCATACAAAAATATGATTCAATCTACTGAATTTCTCAATAAAAGGCAAGTAAGGTACAAAATAAGTCTTGAATACCACAATTATCTTCTTTTTCTCCTTCTCACAATTGCAACATTTAATAACATATTTTTTCTTATTCTTCTCTTTTTTTCTTTTCTTTGAATCTAATTGAGTCGTTTCAAGATATTTCTGAATTAACTACTTACGAGATTATAAGGAAAATAAATAAAGAAAGTGATAAGTAAAAAAATGAGAAGATATAATCATGAATACATAATCTCGTGACTTTCTTCATTCTTGATACTTCTTTATCTAGTCAGATTTTGATATAATCCTTCAAGATAAAAAAGTAAATGTCTAGCTAACAACAATAATAGTTTATTGACTTATAACATGGTTGAAGTAATCCAAAGAAAAGGCTAAAGCTTAAATTTGGTTACACCTAAGGAAAGAAAATATGGTAAGATAAAATCAAAGAAAAGACTCAAACAAAGGTGTAATCTAAGTACCTTTTGATCTTAATATCTCTAGTTTGAACGATATGGTCTCAACATGCATAATAAATGAAAGTTCTAGAATAATCCGATTGTGCATTATAAACACACAACAAAAGGAAAATTTAGTATAATATAATGATGATAATTGCTCATATGCTCAAACGCTTACAATTTAGGCTCAAATGTAAAAATCCTAAGTGCTTTCATCCAAATTTATTGTCAAAACACTTATTCATAATGTAGCAAGAAAAAACCCATGTTCCTTTTGTATTATAGCTTGACTGTATGATTCACAACTCAAAAAATTTCAAGATAAGAATCATCATATTATATATTTTTATAAATTAGAATCAACAAAAAATAACTAGAATATGCTTAAATTACAATTAAGAGCACAAAAAAATTACAATACCCCCTTTTAACATTTAAAGATATAAATTGTCCCCAATGTACGTAATAAAGTAAAAAATCAATGGAAAAATAATTAAAATGAAGAAAAGGTAGGGAGAACTGGTACTTCCTTAAGTTATAAGCAACATGCTTATATTCCTGATGGGATTTCCTTCCATTTTCAGTGATCCTTCAAAAAATATAATAAAAGTGACAAAACACCAAATAATATAAAGAAAATAAAAGAACACAAAACTAAGTATACCTATGAAAAATATGTGGTTTAATATATGATCTAGTATAAGAAAGACTGACAACAAATAATTGAAAAGGAAAGGAAGAGAGCTTAGGGTTGAATGATAAACTAGGGTTAAATTATGTTGGAACCCTAGTTTTAAAAAAATATTCTTAGAAAATAGATCAAAAATTGATGAGTACTTCACTATAGAAATATTTATACTAAAAGACTAGGGTTTCTTGGACTAACAGGCCCAACCCAACTAATCTAAAGCTAAAAGAGACTTAAACCTAATATTTTATTAAAAGATCATATGCTAGTCATGTGACTACTTAAGACATAAAATTTAAAATGAAAATAACATGAAACACATGTCTAGCAACCAAAATAAATAAACAAAATAACTAAGAAATGCTCCTGCACCATTCTCCCCCTCTTGAAATGCTGCTCATGTCTGTGGAAAAAATCTTTGAAACCTTAGCATACATCTCTGGATCAATTTCTTCAAATCATCTTCTAAAACCTAAGTACTTTCAATTACTAACTTATCCAGCCATTTAATAAGGAAACGCTAATATTGAACCCTACGCCTTGATCAAACTTCCTTGGCATCAAGCACCTCCTGAACAAGATCATATTGTTTTGTTGGAAAATGACTAATTTGCTCACAATAGGGTTAATTTCCTCGTTAAATCCCTTAAAAGGATATAAGTCAGCTATGTTAAAGATGGGACTAATTCATAGTCCAATAGGTAGCTCAATCAAATAGGCATTAGATCCTATTTTCTTCATCATTTTATATTGTCCAAACTTCCGAGACTTGAGCTTGTGATAAATACCTTTAGGGAAACGTTCCTACCTTAGTTGCACTAACACCATATCTCCTTCCTTCTATTTTTGAGCTCGACAATGTTGATTAGCAA
This sequence comes from Erythroxylum plowmanianum, assembly GCA_025531925.1. Taxonomy (NCBI): domain Eukaryota; kingdom Viridiplantae; phylum Streptophyta; class Magnoliopsida; order Malpighiales; family Erythroxylaceae; genus Erythroxylum; species Erythroxylum plowmanianum. The sequence continues at coordinate 9,558,006 of JANVCQ010000005.1, forward strand.
CTATTGCATATAATGCATTGTTGTTTTTCAAGGGTTCCCTAACTTCTTTATGAACTTGCTGAATATTTCAACAAAGGCTATTCCACCATCACTCACTCTTAACTTCTGGTGGTAATGGAATTAAGTGAAGCACATGTTGTGGTTTCAAACTATAGGCTACTTCAAAAGGAGCTTTTTTTTATAGTCCTATTCATATAATTATTGTAAGCAAATTCTGCCTGTGATATGAACAAATCTCAAGACTTCACATAATTACCAACAAGGCATCTCAATAAATTTCCCAAGCTGCGATTTACTACCTCTGTTTAGCCATCAGTTTGAGGATGGTAGGTGCTGGAGTACTTCAACTGAATATCAAATTTGCTCTAGAAAGACCTCCAAAAATGCCCCATAAATTTAACATCCCGATCACAATGTAATCTAATTACCTCCTTGAAAAATAACTTAGCAATGTGAGAAGCATCATAAGTTTTTGGACATGGAAGAACCACTACTATAAGAGTCGATTCATATCCCTTTGTTGATTTTAGAAGACCCAAGACAAAATCCATGCTCAAGTGAACCCAAGTGGTTTCTGGTTTTGGTAAAGGGGTGTATAACCCTGTGTTTTGAGAAGTACCTTTGCCAAATTGGCAAGTGGAACACCTCTTTATAAATTTGTCCATGTCCTTTAACATTTTGGGCCAAAAATAACAATTAATCACCATACTCAAGGTCTTATCTCTACTAAAATGTCCTACCAATCCATTATCATGAAGTTCCTTGATGATTTGCACTTGTAGACCCTTTGGAATGCATAATTTGTTGTCCCTAAACAAACAACCATCATGTAATCTATAAGGAAAATTTTATGTTTTTGTTAACCCTTGCAATTCCTTAACTATCTGGCAGAAATATGGATCATTCTGTTGTTGTTTTTTAGTTCTTCAAAACTAGTAATTTAAGTACTTATCACTGCCAATAGTAGGGAATGCCTACTTGAAGCATCAGCCACTATATCAGAGTCTCTGGTCTTGTATTTCAAAGTAAAATTAAGCTCATTTAGGAAGAAACTCCGTTTAACATGACGTTTACTGAGTTTTTTCTTAGGATTCAAATAGCGTAAGGCCTGGTGATCGAAATAAACCACAAACTCCCTGTATACCAAATAATGCTTCCAATGACAAATAGCCCACACCAATACATAAAATTCTAGTCATAAGTAAAGTATTTACGTTTTGCATCAGACAATTTTTCACTAAAAAACTCTTCTGGCCTACCTTCTTAGCCAAGGACTGCCCCAATACCTAAATGAGATGCATCAAATTCCACAACAAACAACTTCTCAAAGTCTGGAAGCACAAGTAGTGATGCTTCATTCATGTGGCTTTTAATTTGTTGAGGCTCACTGGGCAAATTTTGTATACACAAAGCTATTGACTTTTAACCATTTAGTGAATGGGTTTATGATAAAGCTTAAGTTCTTAATGAACCTTTTATAAGATGAGGTTAGACCATGGAAACTGTGAATGTCTTCGATTGTTTGAGGGATTGGTCATTCTTTAATTGGAACAACTTTCTTAGGGTCTGGTTTTAACCCTTGGGTAGAAACTATAAACCCCAAAAGCACCATTTCATTTTTTCATGAATGTACACTTCTTCAAGTTGATAAAAAGTTTCTCTTCTTTAAGGGTCATTAGTAGTTTATGCAAGTGCATTAAATGCTCCTCCTTATTTCTGCTATAAACCAAGATATCGTCAAAATAAACAACAACAAATGAGTTTAAGAAAGCTTTTAATACCTCTGTCATAACCCTCATGAATGTACTTGGTGCATTGGAGAGACTAAAAGGCATGACCAGCCACTTATAAAACCTATTAGATGTTTTAAAGACAATCTTCCACTCATCTCCTTCTCTCAATCTAATTGATGATAACCGTTTCTAAGGTAAATCTTTAAAAATATTTTTGCGCCAGCCAATTGATCAAGCATGTCTTCCAATTGTGGAATAGGAAATCAATCTTCAACTGTGGTCTTATTTATAGCATGACTGTCCATACACAATCTCTAACTCCCATCCTTTTTTGGTGAAAGTAGAGCTGGGCAAGCAGTTTTTGTTATCTCAGATCAAACCTTTTTTAATTGACTCTTCCACTTGCTTTTATACTTCAGTTCCTTCTGCTGTAGGCATCTAGGGATGGCAATGGGCTAGCTCATGGGCCTAGAGTCAGGTGTTTTCAATTGGGTTTGGCCCTGAGTTACATAGGACTAGACTGGCCTAAGGCTCAACTCTTCTAAGCAAAACTATATTGTTTTACTTCAAAGAGTTAGACATCGAGCCGATTTGGGCTTAGGTAACCCAAGCCTAGACCCTATTAAAAATATATGTTATTTACACTTTTAGTTTTAAAAAATTTGACAAGGGTCAACCTATGCCATCCCTATAGGTATCCTATATACTGGCTGATTCGGTAAACCTGCTCCAGGAACTAAATCAATGGCATGTTGAATGATTCGTTTAGGCGGTAACCCTTATGGAAGTTCATCACCAATTAATTCTCTAAATTCTTTCAACAGCTGCTAAATTTCAAGCAGGTCTGTACTTGATTTTTAACCCTGGGTAGCTTATACAACCTTACTTACCAAGGCATAAATTACTCCCATTTCTATGTTCTCTTCTTCAAATTTCATACTGACATAATTCCATTCAATTTGTCACCCTTAGATAGATGGACAATGATGTTTATTTCTTTTTTGAGAGGGTATAGTGTATATTTTTTAACCCCTTTATAAAAGAATAGGCATTAGGCTTAGCACGGTGTTCTACATCATTATCATACAACCAAGGTCTCCTTAACAGAATATGGCCAACATCCATAGATACAACATCACATAAAACTTCATCCTCTAAGTTTTATCCCATAATAAATTTAACAACATATATAGTAGTAACAGGAAATGTATTACCTTTTTTAAGCCACCTAACTTTGTAGGGGTGAGGGTGCTTCTCAGTTTGCAACTTCAACTTCTCCTCTACTTCCTTAGAGATAACATTCTCCATGTTGCCTCAATCAATAATTAAGCTACAAGCCTTGCCTCCATAAAGAACTCGAGTTCTAAAAATGCTATGCAACCTCTAATCTTCTTTTTCATCAAGAAATGTGGTTGTCATTACTCAATGAACAACCAAAGACTCTCTTACAATAGGGTAAACATTTACTTCCTCTCTTTCATCATTGCAATCATCATAAGCAAGTTTTAGGAACTCATCTAATTCTTATCCTTCAGTCATATTTACTCTCCTTTGTTGGCATTGATAAGAACTATGTTCCTTTTCTCCACAACTGCCTTGTTTGGTAGTACTAGGACCATAGTTGCATTGCTGTCTTATTTTCACTTGCCCTTGTCATATCTATTAACTTGAGCAACATTTCCCCCACTATTAATACCTTGTGGACAACTGTTTCTTCCACCTTTAAGGGTTGTTTGCTCACTTCTAAATCCTTGGATAACATCAATGATAGTTTGTGAAGCAGTCCCAAGTTTTCTAAATATAGGTTTCCTATCACCATAATGCAACACATGTTTCTCTACCATTAAGGCATATTGTCGAGCATCTTCAAGGTTAAATAAATTGACCACACTCATCTCATCTCTAATAGATTGGTTTAAACCAGCAAGATAACAGGAAGCCATCTGTTCATTCATTTCATTTAAACCAACTCTTAGAGATAAGTCATTAAACTCTAGAGCTCTTTGACGGTTTTAATATTTTGCTTCAATGAATGAAACTTTTCATATAACTTTATGACATAATCAGTAGGTAAAAACTATTTTTTAAATTTAGCCTTCATATGTTCCTAAATGCAAATTTTGGGCTTATCTTATCAGGCTTGTTGTTCTTCTATCTTCCATCATTAAAGTTCCATCCCTTTTAATTTTAGCTTCACAAACAATACCTTCCTTAGTTCTGCCATAGGCTTCCATTCAAAATATGTTTCTAAACTAGCCGCCTAGTATATATAATCTTCAATATGTGATCTTCCATAAAAATCAGAAAGTTCAATCTTAATTCCACCCCTATTTAGATTTAACGCATGTATCAACCATTCCTCTAATTCATCTTGTGCATGCCGATTGGTAGGTCCTATTGTATGGAAAGGGTTTTTCTTCTTCATTTTTGTTTTCATCCTTTAAACTACCTTTTGGAGTGTCCAAAGGTGTGTGGTCGCCTTTCGAATTCTCCATTTGGGCTTCCACGGGTAGTTGTTGTTGTATTGCTTGTACAATATGTCACAAATCTTTAACCATTTGCCTCAACTCAGCCTACTCATTTGGGTACCCTTGATTTCCTCTACTAGCTCTACCTCTACCATGACCAACCATGATAGACTAGGCTCTAATACCAATTTGATGTAGTATAGGAAAGATTCACATTAAATAATTGAAAACAAAAGGTAAAGAGCTTAGGGTTGAATGATAAACTAGGGCTCAATTGTGTTGGAACCCTGGTTTAAGAGAAAATCTTCTTAAAAAATAGATCAAAAATTGATGAGTATGCCACTTTAAAATTATTTATACTAATAGACTAGGGCTTCTTAGACTAACAGGCCCAGCCCAATTAAACTAAAGCTAAAAGAGACGTAAACCTAATATTTTATTAAAAGAATATATGCTAGTCATGTGACTACTTAAGACATAAAATCTAAAACAAAAATAACATGAAGCACGTGTCCAACAATCAAAACAAATAAATACAATAACTAAAAAAATGCTCTTGCATTAATATATTAACAATAAATAAGAAACAGAAAGAACAAAATAATATTAGTTTATCAGGGCTAGTCCCTTGCTAACTAGTAAGAAAAAATACCATAGAAAAACATGGGAAAAAACCAAAGAAAAAAGTGATGCCAACTATTATAAGAATCCTGGAAGATCTTAATAACCTTATTAAACAAAAACATTCAACAATGCCATAAGGATTTTACATGAATTTCTCTAAAACAACTTCAATAATCTTAGAAAATTCGAATTCATCAGGCAAAATTGCCCAAAGAAATCCAACATCTCAAAAACTCTTATAATCACCATGATTTATCTCAATCAACTCCACAAATCCCAATAAATTAATTATTGTACCAATTTCTCTCAAAATCGATTCAACAACTAAAAAATAACATAAATAGTATATGAAACATATCTTAATTCGTTGAACCTTTAAGAAAAATAGGTTGAAGTTTGGTTTTTGCATCAGAGAAGATTGGGAGAACATCCCATAGGAAAGAAACACAAGAGAGTGAAAAATGGGGTTTCTGATAAACTACATACGATTTTAAACAGATTTGGTGCAATATGGGCAGCAACACGAACATGTTGGGCTTTAACATGGGAGTGTTTGGTGGGACGTGTTATGATAGGCTAAACACATACTAGAACATGAGCATGTATCTAAACTGTGTTCTTCATAAAAACAAGTTGACAAATTACACAAATGTGTTAGGGCTTAATATAGTCATATTGACACTGAAAATGAAATACCTGAAAATTTTTCATGGCCACTAACATGTTAGTGGTCGTATATCTCTTTGTAACTTTTTAAAAATAAAGTAACAAAGAGTCGAAAATTATCATGGTCACCAATATAGGCTTGTTGGTGCCTTTGTATTTTTCTGCTTCTAAAATAGTTTACTGACCAAGTTTGTACTTTATATAGGCGTGAAAAGAAAAATGTGCATGTAACTCTCTGTAAATTTTATATTTAACCAAAATTTCACATACCTTTAAATTTCTAAATCAAATAACATACCTAAAAAATAAAAGACAAAAAAATAACATCCATAATATTATAAACCAAACAAAATTTTATATTAAATAAAAAAATCTTCACAAATATAAATTTAATTATGAAAATTAAAACTTATAAATTAGAATGAAAACTAATTAAAACAAGATTACCAATTAAACTCGAGTTGCCTCATAAGAAACACTTATGTCGATAACTTGATATTCCCACTTCAACTCAATATGGATATATAATTATGTAGAGAATCTCGTAATAATATCTATCCCTTAATTAAGGGATTATCCTTATAGATTATCCTCAGCTGTAATATCTAGCTATATTAGGGATATTTCCAAATAAGGAGTCTTCCTAATTAACTATTTACCCTAGCTCTATATAAGAATTGCAGCATATGTAAATCTTATCTTCTGAATATATAAAGAAGTTTTACATGGTATCAGAGCCTCACGTTCTTCCATGAATTACAAGACTGCAATGGTGGGATCTCGATCTTCATCCAGAAGATGTAGCCCAATATAGAGAGAAAGTTGACAGGGGAAGAGTGTTTGTTTTTTTGGCTGGTTTGAAGGAAGAATTGGATGAAATTAGGGGACGAATTTTGGGACGAAGGCCACTACCCTCAATCTGAGAAGTCTTCTCTGAAGTTAGAAGATAGGAAACTCGAAAAAGTATCATGTTAGGAAAAATTGGAACTATAGAATTCCAGAATGAAGGTTCAGCATTGGTCTTAAAGAATAGTGACAATGAGGGTGAAAAAGGTAAAAACAAGCAGAAAACTTGATGTGTTTTTTGCAAAAGACCGTGGCATACAAGAGATACCTGCTGGAAGATACATGGTAACCAGTAAATTGGAAGCAAAAATGGACTAGTAGAGCAGGAGAAGGGAAAGCCTTGCAAGCTGGGAATCAGCCCAGTCATGACCAGGACACCTCCAACTTGACCAGGATTTTTCCTTTCACAAAGGAACAGCTTGATCATCTATACACATTCCTTCCAGATGAGAATTCCAAAAAACTCTCTTATTTTGTAGTCCAATCGGGTATAATCCTTCCAAAAGCCTTTGTTTGTTATATACCCTCCTACTCTTGGATAGTTGACTCTAAAGCCACTGATCATGTGACTGTTAGCTCCAAATTTTTTTCCTCTTACTCACCATGTGTAGGGAACCAGAAAATCCAAATTGCAGATGGTTCCCTAGCTTCGGTAGCAAGAAAAGGGACAGTCTTTATTTCAGAAACCTTAACACTAAAAAATGTTCTTTACATTCCAAATCTTTCATATAACCTCGTTTCTATTAGCAAGCTAACCAAAGATATGAATTGCAAAACTAAATTTTGGACAACTCATTGTATGTTTCAAGATTTGGAATTGGGGAGGATGATTGGGGTTGCTAAGGTTATTGGAGAATTATATATCTTCCAAGAAGAAGGCAAGGAACATGAAGAAGGGAGCTGTCACATTACTGTTAACAAGAAGGAGGGAGAAATAATGATGTGGAGGAAGAAATAATGATGTGGCATTATAGGTTAGGACACCCGAGTTTACAATACCTAAAGTTTGTGTTACCTCATTTATCTATCAATAAAAGTGCTAGTTTTCAATGCGAATGTTATGAATTAGCTAAACTTCATAGAAGTCATTACCCCATTCAAAACAGCTGATGTCGAGAACCATTTATGTTAATACATAGTGATTTATGGGGTCCCTCTAGAACTCAAACACCTAATGGAAAGAGGTGGTTCCTCACTTTTATTGACGACTGCTCTAGGGTCACATGGGTGTTTCTTTTGGGAGATAAATTGGAAGTTTATGCCACAGTAGTATCCTTCTATAAGATGGTGAAAACTCAATTTCAAAAGGAGATTAGAATGTTAAGAAATGACAATGGGAAGGAGAATGTGAACTTGACCTTAAAAAATTTCCTAGATAGCAAAGGGATTATCCACCAAACCTCCTGCAATTACACCCTATAGCAGAATAGAATTTTTGAATGAAAAAACAGACATCTTTTAGAGCTAGCTAGAGCCATTAACTTTCAAACACATGTCCTGAAATACCTATGAGGAGACGCAGTTCTCACTACCAATTTTTTGATCAATTGACTTCCCTCCAAAACCTTAAAATTTCAAACTCCATTATAAATCTTCTCTTCTTTCTTCCCTAACACAAAACCGAACTCACCTGTCCCTCTGAAAATATTTGGAAGCACTGTGTTTGTTTATAACCATGAACCCAAGAAATCCAAACTAGATCCTAAAGCTATTTATATCAAGTGTATTTTTTTTGGATACTCTACAACCCAAAAGGGATATAGATGTTTTGATCCAACATCCCAAAAGTTTTTTTTACCTCTATGGATGTTACATTTTTTAAGGGTAGACCGTATGATAGCCACACTCATCTTCAGGGGGAGTATTTCAATAAGGAAGATGAGAGATCTAATGGAAAAAAATTGAGATATTAAACCTAGAAAGATCAGCAGTAGAAAAGTTTACAAGTCAGGGGAACGAAACAGAAAATCAGGAATAAGACAATGTTGAGAAGGAAGCAGGAAGTGAAAAACAAAAAAACACTCCATGGTGCAATATATAGCAGGGGAGCAAAGGAAGTAATCTTTGATACAACCAAATTATCATCTTCAAATCTAAATCCTGATATCTCACAATTCGAGACTGAAATCAATAGTACCCAACTAGGTAACTCAAATGATCTCCCTGGTGATATTTTTCTTCCTATTGCAATGAGAAAAGGGAAAAGATCATGTACACAATACCCTATTTCCAACTTTGTCTCCAATGCAAAATTGTCTCCAACTTTTTCTGCCTTTATTTCCACACTAGCTAGTGCAGAAATTCCAAACAATATACATGATGCTTTAGCTATTCCTGAGTGGAAGGACGAAGTTTTGGAAGAGTTAAAGGCCCTAGACAAGAATGACATGTGGAATAAAACAGATCTACTAAGAGGAAAGAAATTGGTTGGATGCTGATGGGTATTTAACATTAAATACAAGGCAGATGGGTCAATAGAAAGATTTAAAGCTCGATTGGTAGCAAAGGGTTACACTCAAACATTTGGGGTGGACTACACTGAAATATTCTCTCCAGTGGCAAAGTTGAATATTGTCAAGGTCCTATTATCAGTGGCTGCATGCTTAGACTGGCCTCTAATACAACTAGATGTAAAAAATGCCTTCTTGAATGGTGATTTGGAAGAGGAACTTTTGTTATAAACCAGAGCTACAAACTTCAAACCGATGTCATATAGTGCCACGTATGATGTCTCGTATAATGCCACATAATGAAAATGAAGTCATTTTGTAGTCTACAGATAAAGTTTAAAACAAAAGTTGATTATGGGGGACGAGCGTTATAAAACCAAAACTATAGAAGGTTATGGATAGCTTTTAAAAGTCAGGTGCATATTAATAATATGTCAAACCACATAAGGTCTAATGAATTTAGCCTTATCATTTTACAATAGTTAAAGAAACATAATATCTTTATATGTTAAATAAACATTTTGGTTGATTTAAAATTTGCCTCAACACTGCTATATGTGTTTATGACTTGAAAAACATGTCAATCAATATTATAAATATTATATAGGACCTGCTTTAACATGATATAATATTGGTATAGGTCAATATTAGATACCATTTTTAGATAATTTTTAAAAATTTTAAAATAGTACGTAAATTTTATAAAATTGGAAAATAGTTATTCAATGTATTGTGTTATATAATTTTTATTTTAATTTAACCTCATTTTAAAAATTCATAAAAATATAATTTGATATAACAACTTTCTCTTTATTTTTATCAATATTACTCTTTACGTATTTCTCACATAAACAATAATCACAATTAATATAAGAAAATAATCATTTAATTCTCATATAGACATAAAACTAAGAATAATAAAAAATTACTTAAAATGATAAAAATTACTTAAAATGTATAATTTACATCATATAGTAAAGAATAATTACATCAAAACATCATATATTAAGAATAATATAGGCCTATAAGCATTATAACAAAAGTTGTTACAAGTGAACACAACTAAACAAAATTGAAACCTAAAACAAAAACACTTTCAATTAAAAGTTCTATACTTATATTTATAAAATGTACAATCTAACATATACATTAAATATCAGAGAAATTAAAATAAAAGAGAAAACATGAAAAACATTAAACTTTATTCAATGACATATGCGTTCAAGTCACCCCAATTTTAATTTTTAATTAATATAAAATTTTTATTATTGAGAGGAGTTGTAATTTTACCATCATCCGAAATTATTGCATCAAATGATATGTTTGTGAGGGTGAGCAAAGGAGGGACTTAGGGAAAGGAGAGCAAACTTGGGAGAATAGGGAATGCTGCACTGGACGACTGGTTAGGTTAAGAAGGTAAGAGTATAATTTTATTTTTTTAAATTTGGTGCCTAAACTATTTTACAGTTTTTAAATTTCAAACTGATAATTACCGGCTAATACAAAAAATGGAAATAGTACTGACTATTTTGCATAATATTGGAAATAAAAAATAATTTTAATTTTTTGCTAATGAAATAAATTTTTAATGAAATTAAAATACAATAAATGAAATTAAACATAACATAAGAAAATCTACTTTAAGTTATTAAAGATAATATAAGAAAATCTACTTTAATTTATGTTTCTCTATAAGTAAATAAACTCACTTTACCCAAAAGCAGCGGGTATAATTCGCACCTCCTGTTGCCCTAGCCTTACCAAGTCTGTGGACTCTGTACCCCCCTAAAACCCCATCTCTCTCACTCTGTCTTCCCACCCAAAGTTTTAATCTTGAGTCCAAAAGAAGATTTGCAGACATGGAAAGAAATGCTCCACAGCCATTAGCAGAAGACCGGTCCACCTCTCTTTGCAAGGTTTCTACAGTTAACGAATCAAAGGTTCAATCTTTGTCCGTTTCTTCACAAAGTGAACAATCGCAGACCATTCAAGAAAATCTCGATTCCAGTTCCTTCAAGAACGATAACTCTATCTTCTTTGAATCTGAGAACTCTTCTGTAGCGAAGATGGAAGTGGGTTTTGAACAGAATCAAGAATTGCTTGGTTCTGTGCCTACGGAAGACATGACTGTGGAGGATTTGGCTTCTGGGTCTTTTGAACGTGACAGGGACAGTGAAGGCTTTGTGAAAAAGGTTGAGAACATCGGTATGCAAGTGCAAGAAACAGAAAATGCCATGGTTGAAGGCGCTGTTAATGGCTTGAAAGAAGGAAAAGACAAAGATTGGGTGGAATGTCAAGTGGGTTTCTCCGGAGAACAAGGAAGTGATAACAAAGAAGTGTCTGAAGGGTGCAAAGTCATTGAATTTGGAGTTGGTTTGGATAATGATGTGAATACGGAGATTATGAAATCGAAAGAATTAGAAACAGAAACTTTCTTGGAAGCCAAAAAGAAGCAACTTTTAGCGGGACTTGACGATGGATCCATTTTCAATGTCAAAAATCGTGGGGAAAGTGTTGCTGGTTTTCACACTGGTGCACAAATTTTCGGGGGTCTGAAGGGAATTGATATTTCAGTTAGAAAATCCTTGGAGATTGAAGTAATTGATGATACAGCATTGATCAAGCCAGTTGCAGTCACCAAACATGGTAACGCAGGTCCAAGGATTTCAGAGAGGAACGAAATGAAGAACGAGAAACAAGAAGTTGATGCTAAGGGAAAGAGACCACGGAGAAAGGGAAAACATGCCAAAAATGTTTCAGAGACAAGTGGATCTCAAAATGCTGGCGTAGTTAACGGGAATCAGACGAAAAGGATGTACAGTAGGAAGGAGATGCAGGCCCTCCGGTTTGTTAACATTGTAGAACAGAGGAAATTGTGGGGAGAGATACACAGTGGGCTTGGACATGCTGTTTCGAAGGAATATGATGACTTAGCGGTCTCAAAGTATGACAAGAACCATCGTGTGAACTTTGATCCTCACCACAGATTTGGAAAGAAGGAACATGCCCCCGATTTTCTCAGTAAGCTCTCGTAACCTATTTGTGCATGTGTATGCGTGTGTTGATCTTGCTTCTGTGTGTAAGAACAAAATTACTTCACTGCTTCAAGCATTGCACTAGTCTTCTGTTAAGTATTTGCCTTTCTGAATTTTGTTTTCACTTTGTTTAGAAGAGACTAACCCTGAAATAGTGTACCTTGTTACATCTAAGACACGTTGAAGTATGGTAGGCAGTGGAGTGATATTGTAGACAAATACATAAACTCTTTTGGTCATTTTATTGTTCTTGAAACTCTCAGGCCATTATCTATTTAGCCTTTGCCTGGATCGGCCCAGGTCATCTTAATGTTTGATATGTAAGCGACCAGCGGAGGAAATGGCTGCCTTTTTCTTTCTTGTTTCTTGTTTTCAAAACTTTGTTTCATACTTTCACTGTTTCTGTGTCTGGCATGATTGTCAAAATATACAGATTTTATTGATTCATGGAAATGTATGGGTGTGAGAAGCTTGAGATTTTCTCCTTTGCTGTAACTATTCCCAGGCTTACTATTTGGTGTTAGAATTTGTGCTACAAGTTTGTGCTAGTTAAAATGTTTTGAGCCCAGAAAAGGGAGGTCCTCAGATGGCAGTATTGTTAGTGAATTATACTTTGCTGGTAGACCTTATAATTCGAATAACCAACTTGAATTGCTACGATTTTGGGCTAGACAGAAGTTTAGGATTGGAGATTCTGATGGCCCTCTGGAATGATGAAAGGTTGTGCTCTGATGCTTGAGAAATCTTCAGATAATATATCTACCCGTTGAATATTACTTGGAATGGAGACCAGTTGCCCTGGGTTCCTTTAGCTATAAGAGAATTTTTGAAGTAGATGCAATATGAATTGATTGCTTGAATGATGGTTGAGTTTCCACTTTGGTCAATGAGATTATGTTTCAATGAAAGTTTCCCTTTGGAATGCCTAGTGGTAGAGACCTCATTGATTTGGTATTTATGTGTGTGAAAATATTTTATTTTTATCAGTTACGGTTAATATCTCTTGGTGGTTGATTAAGTTTTAATCTCACTTTGTAATATTTAACTGATATAACATCCTATTGGGCTAGGTTAAATTATTTTTCTGTGGGTGGCTGAACTGCAAAAATGGGTGGATTGGAAACCTTTGCTGGGTTGTAGCAATTATTGGATTGGAAACCTTTGCTGTGTTGTAGCAATTATTCTTTTTCTTTTATGTTGTCTTGGGTTTTCTTTTATTGGGGGAAGTGGAGGGTTCTGCATAGAAGAGCTTATGCATGAGTTTCCAGCACTATTATTATGCCACTTCACAATCTTCGCCCTGTTTGAATCCCTGAAAATGATGTCTAGCTCCTTTCAGCTCTTTCCCTTTGGTGTACTGATGTTTTGACTGAAATATCAATACTTAAACTGCTGTACCCTGATCTTCAGTAACAACGATTACTCGTCAGGGCAAACTAGTGGCTCTTGATTTTAGTGCTAGTTTACCCTTTCTCCTTTCCTTTCCACTTCCTTTGTGGATCATTTGTAGTCTTCTTTCCTTGTCTGATTTGCTTGCTCCTTCCTTTCCCTCCCGTGTTTTTAGTGTTTTCTTCTTTGGATTGTAACTGCTATATCCTTCAAAAACATCGGAATCCATTGAATCAAACTGCTTTCTTTCTCCTTTGGTCCCTGTCCAAATTGGGCTCTAATTTGTCAATTTGATTCATTTCTGTTGTGGACAGGTGTTGTTGCGGCAAGGGGAAGATGGAATCCTTTGAACGTATACGTGCATTGAAGAATAAGTCTAAAGCTATCTGCAAAATCCTTCCGTGAAAAATACTCAAAACATCTGCTGGACAGTTTACTTGGGCAAACGATTGTTTGTCTTGCATATATGACTTGTATATGGTCCTTGTACATTCAATCCTTCTTTTGACTAACCTAGAGAGTAGTATCTAGCAAAGATACTCTCTTTGAATAGCATAGGATTTGTAGCATTCGTTTGTAACTGGAGCTAATAAAGTGATCTTACTCACTATTTCTTTGTTCTTGAATGGAGAGAAATTTAGTACAGCTCACTGTTATTTGTTTAATACTCTCTCTCTCGCTGTTTCTTTGTTTATGTGTATGTGTGAGCACTGCAGTGGCTTCTATTTTTGTTTTAAGCAATGGTTAAATGAATCTAAATATTGTTTATAATTCCAGGAGATGACTGTTCCGTAAATGAGGATGATAAAATAAGGAATATGAAAGAACATGAGGTAGAAAATATTTATCCCTTGGACTCTGATAGTTACAGTGTTGGAGGGGAAGATGGTTTGGAAGAGTATAGTGAAGAAGACAGTGATGAATACTATGAAAGCATTCAGAGGCCTGCTTTTCTCGTAGAAGGAGAACCAAATTTTGATTCTGGACCCCCAGAAGATGGATTAGAATATCTAAGGCGTGTCAGGTACCATTCTCTGACGTAATTTTTCCAGAACCCTTTGTACTTCATAATGCAAATTCAGTACTTATATTCTTTCCTCATTTGTTTAGGTGGGAAGCTGCTCATATTCCAAAAGTCACTGTGGCGAAGCTTGATGAGAACAAAATTAGAAAAGAACAAACTGTTTATATGCCCCAGATTCCTGACATTGCCCCAACTCCACAACATTTAATGCCATCTAAGGAGTGGGAGGATGCATTTCTTACTGATTTTTCAGAACTACGACTGGTACCATTTCTAATGGAGAAGCTATATTTTTCTTCTTGCCTTTCTTCATATAGGGAGGAATATCTGAAAATTGGACAAGCTTTGATTGGTTCCTTTGTGCTTATGGCAGAATGAATCAATTTCAAATGCTTTTAATTGATTCTTCAGTGTAACCAGCAGTTGGAACATTAGCTCATTGCAAATATATTTACAGAGTTGATAACAGTTGTGTCACTGCAGAAACTTGAGACCTGAACAATCTGTTAAGATTCAATTGCTTATTGAAATATAAAAATGAAAAGGATCAAATATAGTGGTTTACTTTGTTAGGAGACAAAATTATATTCCTCTAACAATTTTGATTTGAGTGAACTGACTTGTATTCTTTTCATCTGTCATCAGTTTTTCTCACAATATGAAGGTTCCAGCAGTAAAATTTCTGATAAGCTGCAAACCATGTTTAAACTTCTTGAGGTAGATGCATCCTGCCATCTTAGTGAGAGTGAAGTTCTTGAAGAGTTGGGTGAACACCAACTTGATGAAGTCCTTTCCTGTAGTCCTCTTCCTTCCAGCCTTGAGAACACTGCTTCTCCCATGATTGTTAAAGGGGCTAGAGTCTCAACGCCCTCTCAGAATCCGACGGACAGTTCATGCGACTATCCTACATTATCTCAAATTCTATCAATGGATTCTGTTGCTCGGGTTTCAATGCTGAGGAAACGCATAAGCCTGGCAGAAACTGCGAGCAGTCTGTCGAAGAATGACTGCGTGTGGCTTTTTGCTTTATGTGCAGCAGTTGATACGCCCCTAGATGCTGATACATGTGCTGCACTTAGAAGCTTGCTCCGGAAATGCGCTAACTTATGTGCTGTGAAGTCTGAAGTCGATGATGAGGTTGTAATGATGAACATTCTTGCAACAATTTCAGGCAGGTATTTTGGACAATCTGAAATTTGAAGCATTGCAGCTGAATGTTTACAGAGAAGCGGATTTCAGCTTACGGCTGAAGATTGCCTCATCCATTATACAATCTTTGTGCAAGGAATTACTGAAGGCACTTTGGAACTTGATTATTATTTTAACTCTTCTTATGGTTGTTTATTGATTATTCCTGGTCTTACATTTCTACCAAATGTTCATACTTGATTCTGATTACTGTTTCTAGATATGCAATGATGGTTTGATAGAATGAAGTCTAATGATTGCTGTATACATTAAATCAACATCATTCATGTATAGAAGTTTGCTTTATTGTAGTAATGTTATGTATCACAAACTCAAGATAAAAGACAAAGAACATGATAAGATTTCAAATTCAATCATTAAGATACCGTAAGAAAGAATGAATTCACAAAGCTCTGGTTTCAAGATGCTCTCTCTTTTCTTGTGATTTTGAATGAATGTCAAAATCACAAAGCGAATCATCACGTGTAGGGCACGTGGGGCGCCAACCTGATATTAAGCGAAACAGACGGACAAGACATGTTGACACTCCAAGTTTGTTCCCGCCTAATTTCCCGTTGAAATGACCGCCACCGCCACGTCCACCGACGACCACCCGAAACAAAGAAACGAAAGAAGAAGAGAGACGGTGATTATTGATGGGCAATCAGAAGATAATACCGAAACACGCAAGAGCAAGACTTCACCTTTCCCTCAATCAAAGGCGAACCAGGAGCAGAAGCCTCTCGCATGCAGCTCGCTCACTCCTGTCTCCTCCTTATTTCTTAAATCTGTAATCTCTACCTTCTCTTCCGTTGTTTTTTTTTTTCCCCCTTTTTTCTTGGAATGGATCTCAAGGGGTTCTTTTTTGGGGTTTTGGGAGGTCAGGTGTTACTCTATGACTGGTGGCTGGCCAGGGCTGATGGCAATCGATTAGCTGTTGCGGGGTTTGCTGGCAGGGAGTAAGTGTTTGTTGGGTGATGGTATCTTTTGTTCTTTCTCATAGAATGTTAAGTTAATTCTTTGATATTTTCTACTTTCTTTCATTAAAGCTTTTTGTTCTTCTAAGTTTTCACTGTTGATTAGCCACCAAATTAAGCTTAGCTGATCTTTTTTGGACTGCACCACAGGAAACTGGGGGCAAGAGTCTTCTGTTCAGCAGCAATTTCCAGAAGAATCAACACCAACACTCTTGAGACAATAGATTGCATCACAATCACAGTCACAGGCTTAATAAATAGATTCCGGACTCATCAAAATGGTTTCTCGCACAAGGTATATGCTCCCAAACATCGGTTGACTGATTTTATTTGCGATTAGTTGATAGTTAATTATGAGCTGATTTAATTATTAGATAACATCAACTATTTATTAAAAATGTTTAATAAAATTAACTATTTAGTATTAAATGTTATATGTAAAATAATTTATGAAAACATAATTTTTTTAAAAAATTTATAAGAAGATGAATATTATATTTTTTTAGTATTTTGTTGAATATTCTTGTAAGAATTTAGATTTAAATATTTAATTTTATAAAAATTAAGTTTATAATTTTAATAAAATAATAATAATAATCATCTAACGTTAAATTCTCTGTTAATATGAATAATGTAGCTTGTTATATCATATTAGTATTTTTTATATAATATGTATGAATTTTATTATTTAATAAATTGAAATATTTATAATTATAGTATGACATAGATACGATATATAGTAGTTATATACTAAAAACATTAATTTGATGCGACTCTTTATGTTTAAAAATTTAATATTATGATATTTTAAAATGTAAACTAATATTATAAAATTTGCTGAGATGTTGTTGATTATTTATTTAAGATTAACACTAGCAGCTTGTACAGATGTAAATGTGAAACTGTTAAGTTAAACAGGTTTGCAGTCATTTCTTGCTGGGATTTCCATATTACTGGGAAGACTATGCCACTTGGAGGTGTGTTGAAGAATCTTCAAAGGAAGATGTTCCAGCAAGAACATCTGGACATCAGATAAACAGTGTGTCATCAGGTGCAGGATCAAGCACTTCTCCATCGGTATCAATAGATGACCTCCCTGCAAGAAGGATAAGTGACTTTTTTCTGCGTCTGGATTCCAACATTTTCTCGTTGGATCATATATTGCAGAACTTCTGCAGCACTACTAGCAAACATACTCAAGCAGCAGCCCAGTCAGAAGACGAAAGTAAGAGCTCAAAGGCTTGCAAGAAGGCTAAGCCTAATCAGAAGAAGAGTAATATAGATGTGCAGTCAGATTCTGCTTCAGACAAATTCACTAACTCGAGCAGAGGCGTTGTCACCAGGAGTATGTCTAGATTGAGAAAACTAGGGACAGTGGAGGAGAAAGGCTCATCAAACTATATCGTTGACTGTAAAGATCTAAGAAAAAAACCATCAAAGAAGCTTCCGCCAACACCATCTTCCAAGAGTAAGTAGTCCTAAGCTTTCAGTATCTAGAGGGAGTAGAGAATCAGGAAGTCAGGGATGTCACCAGATATTGTTCCCATTCGGATTTCAGCAACCACATAAATTGGGGCAGTTTCTGAGACATTTATGATGAGGGGAGTGGTAGGATTAGGAGCTTGAGGGATTATAATTGTCAAATTTCAGCTATATTGAATTTAATTATTTTGATGAAGACAGTTCAACAAAAGTAGATAAAACTAACCAAAAGAATGCCATCAGAAAAACCAATAGTCATTATCATCTCAAGACATTTTAGTCATGTCGAACGCCTTATGCTAGTTTTTATTGATCTACAGAGGTCTGTCTCAAACGAATGTGTTGCATATCTTCAGTCATAGCAAATATTTATATATTGGCATAAACAGGAGAAAAAGGTAGAGGTCGACATTTGTGCATGAGTTCATGTTATTCCAGCTAAGCAAATAGCCAAATACTACAAATGGCATAAGCCAAAAATTTGCTTTCATTTCCTTTTATATTGGAACAAGACAATTGCTATCGAATGAAAATATTGTGTATTGGCTAGCAAACAGAACCCAACAAAGAAAAACTTTTCTTTGGATTTTGGATTAGCCTATGTTTACAGTGACTTACAGGCAGATATGTCTGTAGTCTAGTCGCACATTTCCATAGCTACATAGCAACCCGCCTTTAACACGAGCCAAAACTTCTGGGCCATATCATTTTCGCAAGAATCACGAAGTGAACCTATTTGGAGCTTCACTGCACTTCCTACCAATGTTCCATTCACACAGGTACTCTTCTACCCCGGTTGCGATCAAAAAACTGCACATCAATGATGAACAGAAACTTGTTAAAGTGAAGCTATGCACCCTGTTTAAAGATTTGGAGCATCAAATCAAATTGAGTTGTACTGTTGTCTCTATAGCCACATCCAACACTTAATGAAGACTCTTAAAACTCATCTCCATCGCAAAGTTTCTATCCCAACATCAATTTGTCAATGTGTCAATGTGTTTATACATTCTTTCTGCAATAAATCCGCATGCAAGTGTGAGGCAGGTGGACATGAGTCCAACCACGCAGTGAATCATTCACCATCTTAACTGTCGTACTAATTGACTAAATGAGCATGAGAAACCTTATTTCCCTGTAGGATTGACAAAATTCTGAGACCTATTTATTATTTACAACACCTCATAAATCACATCAAAATTAGTTCCCACCAACTTGACCAGGATGTACACCAAATTTAATGAGCGAAGAACAGCAGAGGAAAACGAACTAGTAAAATATTCACTTTCATTTAGAACATAGGAACCTTGTCTAATGAAGCAAG
Source organism: Erythroxylum plowmanianum (assembly GCA_025531925.1). Lineage (NCBI taxonomy): Eukaryota > Viridiplantae > Streptophyta > Magnoliopsida > Malpighiales > Erythroxylaceae > Erythroxylum > Erythroxylum plowmanianum. The sequence goes on from JANVCQ010000005.1 coordinate 9,577,212, forward strand.
GATGGGAAGGGAGGAGGAACTTGTGAAATGAGAATTAATCATTGATCTTGCTTTTGTTATTTGCATCCGACCATAAACAAGATCCATCAGAACAACGCATCATACTTCACGATGACTCAGTGGTTTTACCAAAAAATCCTTCAGTCTTTCCATGATGTTTTGGCACGAAGCTTACCAACATTTTAGCAGTTAAGAGGTTGGACATGACCATCAATTATATAAATTGACCTCATGTAGAAGTAGCTTTTTTTTCTCCATAAAAACAATCTGAAAGACCAAATCCAATTTTCGTGTGATTTATTTTAAAATTCCTAAAATTTATCTTCTATGTATTATCAGATGATTCGCTTTTCTGCTTTTATAGTGCAGATTCCTTTGTCCACTGACTGCAAGGGTGCCAGGCAGAACCAGAAAAGCAAACAAAATAAAAAGGTAAAGTAAAAATATCTACAATCCCTAAGCCATTAGGACAAGAATAATAAATAATAAAGAAAAAGTTGGATATACCGATCGGACAAATGGTTGTTGTAATATCCAACCAAGCAATGGAATCCTTTGCAGGAAGACAGCCAATGTTGGCCAAAAGCCACTGCATTAAATGCCAATCACCATGTTAGTCATGAAAAACAAGCACGGTTTCGAGAAAAAAATTAGGCAGAATACCAACAGACCTGAAGAGAACAATGAACCCATATGCCTCCAAAATCATACCAATAATTGGCCATCCTATGACAACAAAGAAGAAGCCAGCACCAAATGAAAGAGTTCCCTACATGACATGACAGCACAAGTGATGAAAACAGTTTATCAATCCAACAATGACACCTACGTCAGTTTGAACTGGGGTGAGTAGAAAAGGTCAACCGACCTTAAAATTTTGACGTTTCATGAAGAACTGCATTGTGGACTTTGGGCCAATTGTTAGACTCACTCCAGAGACAAAGAGGATCTGGTAAAAGTAACATTGGAAATATGGACATGTTATACCGAATCTCATAGGTTAATAAGAACAGATCAAGTGAATAACTAAGGACATTTGCAGCAAGGCACTTACATTTCCCATTGCAAGTAGTCCCTTATCAAAGAAAAAGATAATACCCAGGAATGAGAAGAATATGCCAAATCCTGTCAATCCTAGCCCGATCTCTGTTTTTTTTTCCCGGTAAAAGTATTAAAACATGGACTAGCCAAGTGAATCATAAAACAAGAATACAGAAGATAAAGAGTTTCTCGCATTTTGGTGTGACCATATCATGGTGCATTGAGAAAGTAAAAGACTAGGTTATGGCATGGTAACAAGTAGAGCAAAATGGCTTCAGTTCACACCAAGTTATGAGGTAGAAGATGCCTAATCAAGTAATCATCAATTTTTCACTTTTATGTGTACAGTTTATCAAGGTATAATAAGATTTACCAGCATAAGCCTCTTTTCACCAACAAAGTAACTAGCTAGAGCAACACAACCTATATGGCTAATCAATCAACTAATTGGATAAAAGGAGACTACTAAAATAATCAAGTTTGATGAACAAATCACAGAAAGTGAACAAGAAGATATGAGAAACATTTTGAACAAAATGTTGCAACGCAAAAAAGGCAAAAAATCACAGGCATTGGAAAAATGAGTTGCCAAAAGTTCCATCATTTCATTAAATCAGACACAACATAAAATTCATACAACAACAACATAAAATTCATGTAGTGTAAAAAATGCAATAAGGACTAAACCCAAGAGATACCTATACTACTGAAGTCATGATTCCAAATCTCTATTGTGGAGTTGTATGAATCAGTTAATTGCCGTTCACCGTGAAAAGACAATACATATGTATGTATGCACATGCTTGTGTCTGTGTGTGTGTTTAAATAGGCCATGGTGTTATACACGGATCATATATGCGCATACACTCAATATCTAAGAAATGCTAAAAAAAAAACACATAGAGTTCAATAGGAAACCCAAATATAGCAATACTAAATAAAAACACATAGAGTTCAATAGGAAACCCAAATATTGCAAGTGTCCCATCACAGGAAATAAAAACTAAATGCTATGATGAGATCAATTAACCTCTGGATCACCAAGTATTTACCTCAACGTAGATTCAACTTCCTAAAAGACTGTTCTAATTCAACGTTTGACCTCTTCTTCTCTAGCTTTCTACTAATTTTATTTGTTTTAGGCCTTTTGCTTCCTATTCATTTCTCAATAGCTGAAAATCAATCATAAAACTCCACCGTGCCAGAGAAAAACTTCTGCCTCTCTCAAATTCGAAATTTATGCATCGAATGGAATTATGCTTAAGTCAAAATGGAGGCGAAAACAAAAATCCGAAGATAATAGAAGAAGTGGAAAACTAATAAGTAAGGAAATCTGTAAATGAGAAGGAAAATTCAAATGAAAGAACTTACTTTTCCGATCGTTCATTTCGAAGTTAACCATATTTGGTGCAGAGAATAGGATTGAGGAATTTGCTCTCGTGCGCTCTGTTACTGCACCACCAGACAACAGTAGATTTCAGATTAGGATGGATCCAAATCCAGAAAATTAAACGAAATCGAATAAAAGAAGCATCAGAAATAACTAGTTACCTCCGCAACCTGAAGAAATTAAACCGAGTAAACCTGAAGAAGCGAAAAGCTATACGAATCGGTTGGCTCAAACGAATAGGTGCTCAAGGTCTAGTTTTCTTAGTGTTTGTTGAGAGAGAAGTGTCAGTTACTCCCCCGATACAACTTTATTATATATATATAAAAGTGCATAAGGCTGTTTAAGCTTCAAATCAATATGACTTTGACTTTTTTTAATACGCAGCTCCTCACTTTGCGAGTTCAAAGAGAGTCATCATTTTTTTTTCAAAGACAGGAATATCTGATCCGTAACTTTTTAATAAAATAAACAGTTAAAATATTTACTTTTTAATTAAATTTGTATAATCAAGTATTAAATATTTTAAAAATAATCTCTAGGATAAAATTGCATAATAGTAAATTTCTCTAAATCTCATGTCTATGTTCTTACTAGATGTTGTTATCAAATATTCAAAACTTTATAAAATTTAAATAACTGATTTAATTAGAGATATCAATAGATCAAGTCAGGGCTAGATGGCCCGGCCCATCAGACTAAAGGAATGGGTCAGGTTAAGGCTGGATGGTCGGATGGGCCACAGTCACGCCAAACAATTTTGACCCATGAACCTGAGATCCTTAGATCTAATGTGATTTTATAAATACTTTTAAATAATAAAAACAATTTAGAATGAATAAAGTTACATATTTATCCATTTCCCACTTTATTCCGTTCAATAAACAAATAACAAGAAAGTTGCACTGTAGGGCATGAAAATCAGAAGTAGCGTAGCAGCTGCGCATAGTACACAAAAGTGGCTTCTCTTAGCAAAGAATAACATGTACAATTTAGCTAAAAAGAACAAACAAACAATGTAGGTATCAGTATTGTGCAATAACTTTCACGTGTGCTCCGTCTCCTGTTGATCACCAACACTTTTTGGGGAGAACATCTGCATAAAGAATAAACTAAGATTAAGTAATGGTTTTTAAGTACTAGCACAGCAGCATATTCCAGGTGGGTCACAGACAACTTCACAGGTTTATACATTCATATCATCAAACTCAACGTCAAAGTATTCTTTCCTTCACATTATAGCTCTAAAGTGATTCTTATTCTATTTCTCCTTCCGCCCAAGATAAAGATTGATGTTTGTTGCAATGGCGAACGAACTAATATGAACTTCAAGCCGTTTTTCTTTTTATCAACCCAGGTCTCCTAATATGATGCAAGGCTAGAAGGCGACAAAAAGAGGAAAGAACTATTTCTTAGAGGCCTTCCAAAGATTAAAAAAGAAATTCTATTAGCTATAATTTAGAACGCTCAAGGTTACTTTTACCATTCAGCATCTCTACCAAAAATAGAATCAGGTAAGGAGAGACTAAGAGGACCAACCAAACCCAAAGCGTCGGCGGCACTTCTGTGACTCTCCTCATTGCAAACAGCAGTGAACATATTCATTAAGATTTCTCGCTGCTCCACTTTCAAGTGCTTCCCCAGCCCTCGGGCCACCATCTCCATTTCAGGCTGCAAAAGAACATATATGTGCATATCAGAGCATAAGCTTCAATGGACTGACTTTTTTCTTTTTACATCTTACATCCAAAATCACATGATTGTGAATGAATCTTGACTAAGTCAGGGTACACAGCAAATATCTTCCAACAAAGAAAAGTACATATGAAAAGCCAAACCAACATACGGAGGATTCTTCAGGGGGAAATGTTTGGAGAACAGGGCATATCGTTGACAATTCAAAAACTGCTTCCGAATGTTTGCCTTGAACTTCCAAAGCCTGCAATGGACATGTAAATAGTATCATCAACTTAATTAAATATCAGAACACTAACCAAAAAAAGGTGAAAGTGCTGTCGAACAGAAAGACATCTTGGGAGCAAAAAATCATGTCTGACGGTTCATGATATGCAGAAAGGAAAGATTAAAATCAAATTTCAAAAACCCAATCGACAAATACAACAAATTTGGAAGCTAGAAAACATACACATCAGTTTAGGATATGCAGAAAGGAAAAGTAAAACCTAGGTTCTGAATTTCAAGCAGCACTTAAAACACGGTAAAAAGTAAAAGCTATCCTCAAAACAGTTCAATTACTCCACACCATGTGTTTTCAAGCAACTCAGCAGCACCGAAACTAAGTCCTGAGGCATCAGTCACAAGGGAGCAAACATATTATCTCCATGTTCTCATAGCTTAATTGTTTTATCTTCATTTTTCCCTCTTCTGGAACAATTACACCCAAGAACTACAGCATTTAAGACTATACAACACAATTCATGCACTCAACTCATAAGTTGTTCTAAGTTTCATATAACCTCCTTTTAAGCCATCTAAAGTTGCTCTAAGTTGCCACCCTCCCTGTGGCACCTTACAAATTTGGAGTTCAGGTAGCTTTGTTAAAAATTCAATTTTGATGTTCACGCATGAACTTGCCAGAAAGCTACTTTATAATATCTTCATTATCAAAAATGGGGCTTAATGCACTGTGCAGGACCTCTTCTGAGAAATTCAGAAAGGTTTGTCAAGGTAGAGCCTTCAGCTGTGGACAAAATTTCTGTTAGGCATAGCTGAATAACCAACAATCTGAATAAACAACAAGAAGTTGCTTTGCCTATTGATATTGAATAATGCCTGACCACATCTGAGATTGATATATCATAGAAGTGAAAACAGAAGCATAAAGTTCCAACACAGCAAGGATTTGATCTTTAAGAATCTGGCTGAAAAAGAAAAATAGAAGTGCACATTCACTTGATTTACTGAAACACAATTCACGCTAACTTGAGCATGATGACAGATTACTGGGTTGAACTACTATGTCCAAGTTCAACAAATTACCCATGCTTGTAAGAAACATGAACGAGTGCGTGCAGCAACAGCTGCCAATACCATTCGTGCAGCACGAGCATTATCAAGGCCAATGTTTCTAGCAAGCCCGGCAATAAACTGCTGAGCATCTTCATTATCAATCTTAACATGTGTAGAGTAACTAGAGGCCCTGTAGGGTTGCAAAGCCAGGTATAATCATTACACACAAGCAAGGAAAATATAATGCAACATCAGCAATGTAATTGCTCATGAAAATCATTCTCACAAACCTACTACAAACACTTAGAACAAAGTCGATAGATGCACGGTAAAAAGAGTCACGCGTGTTTGTTGTGTCAAAAGTGGCCTGCACTCCAGATGTCCTGCATATTCGACGTAACTGCTCACCCATACAGAAAAAAGGGAAAAGAGCATTGTGCATTGAGAATCAGCAACCTAAACAGAAACTTATAACTGCATAATATAATTGCTAAAAGGAACAAAACTTAAAGGCTCTCCCAATTTTAGCAAAAAAATCATTCATGCATAAGTACCCCAAAGGATGAACAAATGAATCTTGCAAATTCAATTTAAAAGACTCTCAAAGGAGCCCTTGCTATGATATTCCCAATTAAGCCAGACTGCACCAACCAAATAAGATAGAGAGCTCTATCAGTAGCCTTAACAACTATAATGCCCTTACACCTTTCAATGAATAGAGAAATTTTGAGAGGTTTACCAACAACATTCACTATGACTATACAAAACTCACAACTCTTTTCTGCTAATAGGTATACGAATTAAAATCACAAATGTATGGACAAGGGAGCAGAATGAATGAATAAGGCAAGATGAAGAGCATCTGGAAAAGCCAATACACTAGAACTACTCTTTTATCTGAAAAACATCCCGATATTTTCGTTCATGAGATGGTATCTAACCATGGACAATTTGTCCTTGCAAAATTATGATAAAACATACTAGGGTATACCCAAGGGCCTATACTAATTGAGACTATCAATTTACTATACGAAGACCAAATAGATTAATATGATACTAAAGCCAAACCCCTTCTCTAAGAATAAGAAGCTTTGCAGTCCTCTTTAGCGAATGGCCTTAACTAGGACATGTGACACAGATACATAAAATATGGCACGCATCATCCTGAAGCATAGCCAAAATGTGATAAGTCAAACTATAATAATTTTCTGTTTCCTGATTTGAAGTATGTCATTAATATGCAGGTTTTCAAAGTCACAAACTGTACTAACTTGAATTATATCTTCCTCCATGACATCCTTTCCGCTTGTTCTATTGTCCATTATTTCTGGAAATCAAGAGGATGAGTTGCAACTTAAGCAAAGCGAAAACAACAAAAGTTCAGAATTTCAGAAATACATAATCCTTTTGTCTGCATGGGTAGAAGGTGCAGATAACTACTTGAAAGCAAACACAATAATAGAGCATAAAATAGCAGCAACTGCAACAATAATTTGTTGCTCACACACAAATCTAACCTCAAATGGCAGGTTAAAGTAGCTACAGCTACATAGTGAATATAATTCCATGGTATTATTATAATCGATAAAGCATTTTAAAAGAGTAACCAAGGTGGCAAATTTTTATGAATACCAAAGGAGTACATGACATTAAACCTTCTAATTTCCTGTCTTGTCAAAAGTCATCCACCAAGGTCACAGTAATCATCATTGTACATAGAACATGTTTTAAATTTTACATATCAATAACAGCTTAGCACAGATTTAAACCTTATCATTTTGCCATAATCCATTAATCTGGTCATAAACACTCAATATGGAAGGATTGCCCGTTTTAACCAATGTCTAGTAATAATTATGAACATCAGTTTATAAAGGACTGAATCACTAAATATATGAGGTAATGTGAAGAAACATACGTCGAACCAATGTATTGACCTCCCTCTGATACTCCTGCTGATCAACAATTAGATCAGGCTCATTTCTTACTGAAACCGGCCACCACTTTGGCAGTTTGGTTTCGTTCCGGGAACGATAGCTTCTCCAATCATCATTCCTCAGACCTGACCCGAGAAGACCCGGGGACCACAGAGGATTATCCCAGATCGGGAAGTAACCGTTTTCCTTACTTATCTTCTTTTTCTTCTTCTTATTCATCACCATCACATCTTCACCATCACTCTCTCTCCTCGCTACAACAACCTCTCTCCCTCCAAGACTCCTGTCTCTACGAACAACGACACCACCATTCCCCTTCCCAAACCCTAACCTACGCCTAAACCCTACGCCTAAAAACACCATGAACCTAACCGCCGAAACCAACACAAACCCAGACAGCAACACAAACCCCGTGAACTGGATGGTTGACTTACGGCAGGAGAAAATAATCCGGCGGTTTTCATCGAAACTAATCAGCGTGGTCAAGTCATGATAGGCGTCGGAGGTGGAGGAACGGAGGTGGTGGAATTTGGAGGAGGCTAAAGAAGATATTTGGTCAACGTCGAGGACTAATTGGAGGCTTTGACTACTTGTGGCGGCGGCGTCGGAGTCCGGTGAGGGCTTCCCGGGACTGTAACTGAGCTTCCTTTTCTTGGGAAAGTCCTGACGGCGGCGTGAGGAGCGGCGGCGGCGGACGGAGAAGGAGCTCTGGGGGCATTTACATATAGTGAAGAGTTGAGGAGAGGAAGCGAAATAGGGAAGTAAGGAGTTCATATCAATTGTTTATTCATTAATCATGTATTTGTTGGTTCCTTAGGCAGATATAAATAGTATTGAGTGTCGTCATCATCGTGTCTGACCTTATTTGCTCCAGAAATGGTGGGAGTGGGAGTATTTCAGGTACATGGTTGATATTGTGATCAGATCATACATTACAAGTTTCGATGACGATGAACTTGGGCCCTTTTAATGCCTACAAGACTTTGGCTCCTGTCCTGTCACTTATGTCTCCGGTCCCCTTAGCCAGACAATCAGTTGATTACATTAACTATTAGTTGATAGTTGATTCTATCATTTAATTTGATTAGTTAATTGTATTAGTTACTTATCATTTGATATTTGATAAAATTAATTATTTAATATTAACTATTAATGTATAAAATGACTATTGAGAACATGACTTTAAAAAAATTATAAGGGTATAAATATTAAATATCTTAATATTTCTTTCAATATTCTTATAAGATTTTATATTTTAGATATTAAATTCTACAAAAATTAAACTTATAACTCTAATAAGAACATATAATAATAATAATAATAATAATAATAACGATAATAAGAATAATAATAACAACAACAACAACAATAATAATAATAATCATGATGATGATGATACATCCAAACATAAAATATAATAATACAAATGAAGTTTAACAACACAATTTAAATAGAGCAAAAGAAATGAACATAATCATTTAAAACAAAGGTTTATAACAATTCAAGAACGACCTCGAACTACCATTAAACTAGAAGCAATATTATCACAAATAGTTGTCATCTTCTGAGTTCTTTGCTTTTCAATGTCTTCATATGTAGAGTTAACTTCAACATCTTGAAATATATATGGAGTTATAAATTCAGGATCTTGATCGATGATGTTAAAAATCGAGTCGCCAATTGTACTTCTTCTAATATAGTTATGCAATGCAAAAGCTGTACAAATTATTCTATTTTGATCCATTAATGAATACTTAGGCATTTTCTCCACTATTAAGAACACTGAAAACCCTTTCAATACATCTTCTCAATGATGAATGAGCTCGGTTAAAAACTTCTCGAGATTATCTTGGATTTGCACCATGGAACTCCAATTAATGATATCTTGTCTTTGGGTAAGGTATCAAATATCCTTCTCTTTCCGAATAACCGTTGTTAACCAAGTAATATTTACCTGAATTTTCATAGAAGCAATATAATTAATATAAATGATATCATAAAAAGTCTAAATCATTAATAGCAAATCCTACAAATCTTAAAATTATTTATCGGTAGTTTTGAAAATTTAAGTCTCGGATTACCGATTGTATCAAGGAAAATACGAGAATCGTGCGATGATCCCTCCCATCCTGCTAAAACATATGTAAATAGTGAGTTAAAGTCACATGCTACCAATATATTTGTTGTTGTTATTCCTTTCAGTCCTTTAAATCTCATTTGATTCTCCTCTGCAATAACTACCGTTATATATGTACTGTCAATAGCTCCAATGCAATCCTAATATAAAATAATAATCATAAGATGATAAAACAACATTTTTAATGGAAAATATAATGAAGGGGGAGGAAGAACATATTCAATTACCTTAAAATGCAACATATATCTATCATCATTGGCAATTTGTGGTGGAGTGTCCTTGAATTCGGGATCTTTTGGTACGAGTATATCCCTTAAAAATCCATCCATAGCAGTCAAAACTTCTTTAAAAACTCTACTCACAGTTTCACCAGAATGTTGAAAATGCTTTTGGGCATCTCTATTAGAGGAACCTTTACTTAGGACATAGACGAATAAACTGATTTTCTCCAAAATAGAATCAACTTTCTCCAAAATAGACATCCTATCCGAAGGTCTCAAACCATAATTATTTTCCCAAACTATACATAATTGACGAAATGTATTTTGATTCATCCTAAATGTATTAAAACACCTATTTTTCATGACCATTCAATAATTCATCCATCCATAGTTCTCCTGTTTGATAGGAAGTCATATATGGTTCCTTGTATATATGATTAAAAAAATACACACTTATATAACCCACCACAGAAGCCATCAAATCCCAAAATTCAATCTCATCGTCCAAAAATTGCTTCATTTGCAGAAGTTGCATAATTTGCATAACATTATCATCCATACCTATAGATCAATAAGTAAAATTATATTGTAAATAAACAAGAAACTTATATGTCTAAATATAAAGAAATAAATAATATAGCAGGTAAACATAAGTGCACAAATAATAAAAATAATAAACTAAACAGTAATGGATAGATAGAAACTATGATTAATGTTTTTTATGTTTGTCATACTCATACATAAACATTATGTATTCAACCCTCTTTGTATCATCTGGTAAACCAAAAAAGATGGACCTCTTTTGCAGATCTTCAATCAACATGCAAACAAAGTAAAATTTAGGAGTATCAGTCTCTAAACCAGGCAAAGTACATCTTTTTTCCAAAGCATTCATAACATCATGGTGTGATGCACCAACACTAGTACTTCGTGATGCATCAATATTCATCGTATCAAAAAATTTCGTCATGGATTTATTCATCTCCATTGTTGCATTCTGCCTCTCTTGAATCAATTGCTTCATATCGTCAAGCCTCTCATACATTATTGTAGATCTTCCTGCCCTTTTAGCGGAATCAGTTCTTGCACTCTTGTTACTTTGTGAACTATCACCCTCTAAAACCCTTTTGCATCTTCTTCTCTCACTCCCTTCATCATATGTAGCTTGAGGGGTCGGGGTAGATTCTCTCCACACTTCTTCCTAATTGTTTAGACCACTAGTCTCATCTATATTTTCATGATCATGATAGGCTGACAATTGATGATGAGCATTATGACTAGCAGATGGAGAAGGAATATATACTTCCCCAACTTCTCGTTGTCCTTGTGGAGGGTCAGCCACAGGACAAAATGTAGTCTCTCCTCAGGCCAAACATCCAAAAAGTTGATCCAACTTACATTCAAACTCAGGTTCAAACCCTTCCTCTTTAAATGCTTTAAAATTGATGTTCTCTTACAAAAAAAAATTAAATAACTTATTTTTAACTAACTATTTACCATTAAAGTAGAGGAAATTAATTTGAATTGGAGAAAAGGGTATAACCTTAATCTTCAAAGTCCACCACTCCTCACTAACATCAATTATTCATTTGTTATAATCCCATCCTAATCCCGTTTCTTTCCATTTCAATTGTTTCTAAAGACTTCATCTAGTTCTCATCCAATCAAACTTATTTTTAAGCTTAGTTTTATCCCATGGTAAGTTAGTTGCTTTGTGAAACTCTTCCTCCACCTTTTCCCACGGTAACCTTTGACTAATAACTCCATCATATTTTCCGTTATTCCTTTCAATATGTTGGTTACAAATATCACAAAAAATAAGAAGAGTTTCTTTTGGCCAATGAATCCTACCTATATTATTTCCCCTTTATTTCCTCCTTTATTTCCTTTTTGGGATGATGTCATCTAATCATATAAGATGAAAAAAATTATATGTTAGTTAATTAGTTTGTAATTGATTTCACTACTTAATTAGTTTTACTAATTTGAAGTAGACTATTTCATCAAAATAAATATATAAATACTATTTTATCATCATAATATTTTTATTTATTACTTAATTTAAAATTGTTTGATTTCTTAATTTAAAATAAGTAATAGAATTAACTTGTGAATATTATTAAAAAATTATACACAATTGTAATATATATATTAAAATATTATATATAAAAATATTTTTATTAAATTACTATTTGTTTATATTTGTTTATATATAATAATTTAAACAAATTACTATGTGTTCATAATCAAATTAAATATTAATAGATAAACCTCTATTACTGAACACATCAAATTAGTAAAAATAATTTTCAACTTTATTTATATAATTTTTAAAAAATTTTAAATTAAAATTTAACAATAAATTAAAAGATTAAACATACCTTAAAAAACTCAAAACTTCTTGGAAAACATTGAAGACATAAAATCCCCCTTGCAATCAAAGATAACCCTAAATATGCTAACACATGCCCTATATTTTATGCATTTAAAGACTAGGACTCATGTTCCCCCACCTTATGTGTAACATCCCACCCCCGACAGGAAGGGTAAAATAGTAAATTGGCTAGGGGTAAGAATGATTAGGACTAATTGGATAATATTATGCATACTGGCATTGGTCAAACAATGAAACTGTGCACATGCTAACTGTATATGCATGCATGATTATTTCCCGGTATT